>VMBQ01001889.1:0-31329 GCA_007657795.1 Dreissena rostriformis | reverse complement strand
TTAAGACAGTTCTGGTACTAAACATTCAAAATTTGAAAAAATGACACAATAAATGTTCTCTGAAAAAAAAAAATGTGCGCATTTTCTTCGCGAACAAAAGCGGATTTGAGTTCGTTTCAGATGAGAGTGAATTGCCAAGTACATTTTGTTCATGGACTCAATTTCGGAACAAGAAGGCATTTGTAAAATATCTGCATTTTCCCTTTAAATTGGAAATTACCTATACATTTCTGATCTGATTTGACACATTGTCGATGATATCCGAGATTAAAGGTCATTGCAAAACTATGTTATAAACAATTGAACAAATAAGTTTTTTTTTTATTACGATAACGAGTCTGGTTTTTGCGGCGTCAAAAGAGGTAATCGTGAGAGCATAACATTCAAGAGAACACTTTCAGGTTTAGTTTCTAAGTACAGTTTCAAATTCCCAGAAGTATTCACAGTTAAGTGACTCACATATACGCGTTGTATAAGATATCAAACATCCGTTTCAATGTTTACCTGGAAAACTCCCGAAACTTCATATTAACGGTTGGAATTTTCTGAGAAAGCATCCGTCAAATGATAGACAATTATAGCTCTTAAAAATATTTGTTATAAAAAACAAACTCCCATTACAATGCACGATGAAAAATATTGAAACAAGATAAGAGATTAGGAAGCCTTACTATTGCAGTGTTATATCTTATAACATCAACGAAAACCGTTTGAAATATTTTCTTTTGTGATAGTAGAATATTGGATTTTTATTTTTTATTTTTTTCTAAATGCAAAAGTAATACAATCAACGGGAGATGACCTGAGTAATGATATACATTTTGATTGAGAGAAGACCATAGATAAAATTAATTAAAGTATGAACCATTTGACTTGATTTTAAGTACTAAAGACAGTGACAGTGATGGAAAGGCAATGCGGATAATGGCCAATAACAGTTATATTGTACAGCGCGAACGGTAATGTATAAAGCGCTACTGCGTTGCTGTCTAGCATCGTACGTATGTATGTTGTAAACTTTCAAAATCTGTATCCTCGAGTTTAAGTAAGATAAAGACAGTACATGAATAGTTTATAGTCGAACACGTCATGATTTTTTTTAAATTTGTAATTACGTGATTGAATTAATTTGAAGACTACATGTTTTTAAAGACTGTCTCGGAAGAAAAAACGAATGTTTTTATAAAGGAATTCAAACACATGATTTTCTTGTTGTATGATATTTTAGTTTTTCTTGTAGACATTTCTTTCGTGAGGAATACCACAAGTATGATGCATACATAACCGAAAAGTATGTGTTTTTATTAAAAACGAGACAATTAGTTATCTAGTAAGTGAAGGCTGTTTTGACAATTGTTTTATTTGGAGTAGCATTTATAGGATAAATATGTATATCTGAGTGCTGATTGATATGCCTGTGATGTGCTTTTATAATCTTGTATTGTAACTTATTACATTTTGAATATGTGAGTCATCTGATTTAAGAAGCATGATAACTCTATTACAGTATGAAAGCCCTACTTCGATGCTTTGCATAGTATTGTTTGCTAGTATTTCATAAATTCTGCAAATGGGAAAATAAAACGGAAGAATACATTTGTTACCTGGATCTTACTGGCAGAACAAGATATGATACTGGTTATTACAATTATTCTGAGCTAGAGCTAGGTCAACACAGCTGCCTTGTTAGATCTTAACATATCACGGGATTCTTATATCACAATGGTCAATATATGCATTCGCTACAGATAATGCAAGAGTTATACATTAACTCGCTACGCATAATACATCCATTAAGATGAAATACATGAAATAAATGATGGAAAATATAAAAAATATTAATGTAATTTTAAACACATTTTATTTGGAATATGTGATTAGGCGATAAAGTCTGAATAGCCCTCGATATAAATAATGAAAGTTCCGTTATGGCAAGAAAAAATCATACCGAAACAAAAAAAAATCAGTTATTATGGTTATTAATAATGATAACATATTTGTAATCGACTGGCCTGTTCTGTACACGATAACATATGGGTAATCGACTGCCTGTTGCTTGCACGATAACATATGTGTAATCGACTGGCCTGTTGCTTGCACATTTTAAGACAGTTTTGATTGAAAATAGTCGTCAAAATATGAGGAAAATAACTCCATGATACAATAAATTGTATTTGAACACAAATGTGCGCATTTACTTCGCGAGCAAAAGCGGCGAAATTGGATAAAAAACAATCAGAAATACAATCATTGGTAAAATACCCGTATTTTTCCATAAAAAGGGAAAGTACTTTCACATTTTTCATCTGATTTGACACGTTGTCGATGATATCAAAGAGTAGATTCCATTGAGAAAATGTGTATATTTTAAACAATTTGAACAAGAAGATATTTAATTACGATAACGATTCTGCTTGTTGACACCGCAATAGATGTAATCAGGAGAGCTTAGCATTCAAGAGAACACTTTCAGTTTCAGTTTCTTATTTCATGTTCATTTTGCCAGAAGTAATCAATTTAACATGACTCAAATATACGCGCTGTATAAGATATCATACATCCGTTTACATTAATCGCAACATCGAATTTACCTGGAAAAAATATAGAGACGTTATAATAAAGGTTGGCATTCATTTTTATATAAAGCTTGCATAGTATTACGTAAATATTCACGTTGACCATGATATTGTGGCATATTTTGCAAGACAAATACCGATCCATCAAAATATCAAACATTCATTTCAACGTAAACGCAACGCCCAATTTACCTAAACAAATACAGATGTATCATATTAAAGGTGGGAATTTTTATATAAAACTTTCATAGCATTCCGTAAATATTCATTATGATTTAGTTAACTTTGGTTACTAGTAAAGAAACATTTAAGTATAGTGTTACGAGAATTAAACTGTATTTTAGATGATAAATATGTAATAATGCTCTCTATGAGAAACAAGGTAATTAAATGTACGAATCTATTTTTAATATAGATCGGTAGATCTCTGGTGTGTACAAAAAGACGATTCACTTATTACAATCGACACTATCTGTTTGCGATTTTGTGGGTTTGTTTTGTATGTTGATTTGTTGTGTTTTTTTATAATAATTTTAATGCAACAAAAAATGCTTATCACTTTCTTTCTGATGAGCTGGAAAATGGGTGGCAATACAAAATATACTAAAAATAGAAAATGGTATAAAATTGCCTGTTTCCACACGGACGTCGCCTTCTTGACTTTCTTTTCATCACCACGATTACCCTCACTGATACAGAACTGATGAACTTTGAATGAAAAGTATTACCATGTTGAATGGAAATAAATATCAATGTGTTTTGTTGGTTTCTAGACAAATAACGTATCGTTGGCTTTGTTCCACGTTCGGCTTCGATTTTCTGTAAATATTATGCGAGCGTTATTGTTTTTTATTCACAATTCTCAAAAAACCACGACGGAAACTATGACTCAGACACTGAATACTACACAGTAATCGAAGAGGGAAAATATGTTGACTGTACTATATAATATGATTATCAACAATATGCTCGTAGAAGGAAAATGTGTGTACTGTACTATATAATATGATTATCAACAATATGCTCGTAGAGGAAAGAATGTTTACTGTACTATATAACATGATTATCAACAATATGCTCATAGAGGGAAAGAATGTTTACTGTACTATATAATATGATTATCAACAATATGCTCGTAGAGGGAAAGAATATTTACTGTACTATATAATATGATTATCAACAATATGCTCTTAGAGGGAAAGAATGTTTACTGTACTATATAATATGATTATCAACAATATACTCGTAGAGGGAAAATGTGTGTACTGTACTTTATACTATGATTATCAACAATATGCTCGTAGAGATAAAATAATGTATACTGTTTTATATAATATGATTATCAACAATATACTCGTAGTGGGAAAGAATGTTTACTGCACTATATAATATGATTATCAACACTATGCTCTTAGAGGGAAAGAATGATTACTGTACTATAAACTATGATTATCAACAATATGCTCGTAGATGGAAAGAATGTTTACTGTACTATATAATATGATTATCAACAATATGCTCGTAGATGGAAAGAATGTTTAATGTAATATATAATATGATTATCAACAATATGCTCGTAGAGGGAAAGAATGCTTACTGTACTTAATAATATGATAATCAACACTATGCTCGTAGATGGAAAATATGTTTACTGTACTATATAATATGATTATCAACAATATGTTCGTAAAGGCAAAATAAGTTGACTGCACTATATACTATGATTATGAACACTATGCTCGTAGAGGGAAATAATTGTTATTGTACTTTATAATATGATTATCAACAATATGCTCGTAGAGGGAAAATGTGTGTACTGTACTATATGATATGATTATCAACAATATGCTCGTAGAGGGAAAGAATGTTTATTGTACTATATAACATGATAATCAACAATATGCTCGTAGAGGGAAAATATGTTTACTGCACTATATAATTTGATTATCAACACTATGCTCGTAGAGGGAAGGACTGTTTGCTGTACTATATAATATGATTATCAACAATATGCTCGTAGAGGGTAAATGTGTGTACTGTACTATATAATATGAGTATCAACAATATGCTCTTAGTGGGAAAGAATGTTTACTGCACTATATAATATGATTATCAACACTATGCTCTTAGAGGGAAAGAATGTTTACTGTACTATATAATATGATTATCAACACTATCCTCGAAGAGGGAAAGAATGTGTACTGTACTATATAATATTATTATCAACACTATGCTCGAAGAGGGAAAGACTGTTTACTGTACTATAAAATATGATTATCAACACTACCCTTGAAGAGGGAAAGAATGTGTACTGTACTATATAAAATGATTATCAACAATATGCTCGTAGAGGGAAAGACTTTTACTATACTGTATAATATGATTATCAACAATATGCTCGTAGAAGAAAGAATGTTTACTGTACTATATAATATGATTATCAACACTATGCTGGTAGAGGGAAAATATGTTTACTGTACTATATAATATGATTATCAACAATATGCTCGAAGAGGGAAGGACTGTTTACTGTACTATATGATATGTTTATCAACAATATGCTCGTAAAGGGAAAATGTGTGTACTGTACTATATACTATGATTTTCAACAATATTCTCGTAGAGGGAAATAATGTTTACTGTACTATATAATATGATATCAACACTATGCTCGTAGAGGGAAAGAATGTTTACTGCACTATATAATATGATTATCAACACTATGCTCTTAGAGGGAAAGAATGTTTACTGAACTATATAATATGATTATCAACAATATGCTCGTAGAGGGGAAGAATGTTTATTGTACTTTATAATATGATTATCAACAATATGCTCGTAGAGAGTATAATATGAATTGAATATCAACCCTATGCATGTTGAGGAAAAGAATGTTTAATGTATTATATAATATGATTATCAACAATGTGCTTGTAGATTGAAAGCATGCTTACTGTACTAAATAATATGATTATCAACACTATGCTCGTAGATGGGAAATATGTTTACTGTACTATATAATATGATCATCAACAATATGCTCGTAGAGGGAAAATTTGTTTACTGCACTATAGTCTATGATTATGAACACTATGCTCGTAGAGGGAAAGAATCTTTATTGTACTTTATAATATGATTATCAACAATATGCTCGTAGAGGGAAAGAATGTTTACTGTACTACATAATATGATTATCAACACTATGCTCGTAGAGGGAAAGCATGCTTACTGTACTATATAATATTATTATCAACAATATGCTCGTAGAGGGAAAGAATGTTTACTGTACTATAAAATATGATTATCAACACTATGCTCGTAGAGGGAAAGAATGTTTACTGTACTATATAATATGATGATCAACAATATGCTCGTAGAGGGAAAGCATGCTTACTGTACTATAAAATATGATTATCCACAATATGCTCGTAGATGGAAAGAATGTGTACTGTACTATATAATATGATTATTAACAATATGTTCGTAGAGAGAAAGAATGCTTACTGTACTATATACTATGATTACAAACATTATGTTCGTAGAGGGAAAGAATGTGTACTGTTCTATATAATATGATTATCAACAATATGTTCGTAGAGGGAAAGAATGTGTACTGTACTATATACTATGATTACAAACATTATGTTCGTAGAGGGAAAGAATGTGTACTGTACTATATAATATGATTATCAACAATATGCTCGTAGAGGGAAAGAATGCTTACTGTACTATATAATATGACTGTCAACAATATGTTGGTAGGGGGAAAGAATGTTTACTGTACTATATAATATGATTATCAACAATACGCTCAGGGAAAGAATGTTTACTGTACTATATAATAAGATTATCAACAATATGCTCGTATAGGGAAAGAATGCTTACTGTACTATATAATATGATTATCAACAATATGCTCGTAGAGGAAAAATATGTTTACTGCACCATATAATATGATTATCAACATTATGCTCGTAGAGGAAAAATATGTTTACTGTACTATATAATATGATTATCAAAAATATGCTCGTAGAGGGAAAATATGTTTACTGTACTATATAATATGATTATCAACAATATGCTCGTAGAGGGAAAGAATGTATACTATACTATATAATATGATTGTCAACAATATGCTCACAAAGGGAATGACTGTTTACTGTACTATATAATATGATTATCAACATTATGCTCTGCTTGCAAAGTTTATTTCGTTCAATATTCGATTTCAGTCTCTTCGACCATACGTTGTCGTCGTTTTAAGGACAGTCATGAACAACGAAGGTGGATTCCATTACTAACGATTAATCATTTCGGAAATAGTCAAGATGACGATCGGAAATATTTGTCAACAAAATTGTACATGTCTTAAACATATTTAAGTATTATCTAAACATGTTGTGAGTTTGTAGTTCTAATTATCTTATTATATAATAAATACACTAACTCTTACATGGAATTGTATAGTCCTGTTATTTGATTTGTATAACTAATTGTTATTATTGTACATGCATTTTATAAACATTGATTAATTATTTGTAATATGTACTATTTCAAAAGACTTCGCAAAAGTAAATTGTTGTCAGTGTACTTTACTTGGTATTGCCAAAGTGCACATCTCTTCAAAAAGTTTAGTACCAATATTACTTACTAAGATATATTTTAGTTTTAGATTACACCTTTTACCGGTTATATTTCAAACTGCCTTAATATTCGGACATATTTAATTATCTCGCGTCCTACTTATACAGTCTGATAAAAGGATATTTGTTTTTTTTACAATAGGAATAATATCAATAAAAAAGAAGAAGAAATACAAATCAAACGTAGAAATATAGTAATAATTAATGAATAAAATACAAAATTTGGTCATCCATGTATCAGTCACTTTTGTCTAATTTATTGTTTTGATTACTCAACGAATATTTTGAGATTTGAGTCCAAACAATAGCTATTACCCTCTTAATAGACAATTCACTGCTTCCGTGCCTGGAGTTTACATGCTTACTGTACAGTTCTGACCCGATCATACAAAAACTAATAGCATTGAAATAGTGCATGGTGACAGATATCAAGACATTTATGCTCTCGCAATACAGTTTTGCCCAGCGCGCACGTCTGCACTAAACATTCCTTGGAAGTCCAGGTTTGTGTGCGGTCTGTACATAGTTATGGTAAGCTCATTGAAGTGCTGGAACAGCTTTACTGGGATTCTTAGTCACTTGAATTCACATAAAAATAAACATAGGCTTAGAGAAAGGCACCATAATGAGTGTTTATTATCGTTCAAGTGTTAGGTTCGGCGCACCATTCATTTGGTTTGAAACCCAATGTTTTTATGGACCGTTCCAAGGCGGTAATCCCAGATGTTATTANCGTCGGAATAAAAAAGTTATTGAAGCAAAACCGTAGACAAATTTGTTGTTTAATTTCTTGACCGTAGAGATTTTTGATGTTCGAATATCATTTTCTCTCATAATAAACAATATTTATGCATGTTTACAGTAAACTATAACATAAATCACGATTATTTTATTATCTCGACACTTTTCTATGTCAATTAATTAATTTAATGACGAGTGATAACGGTTTAAACCCCCTTTTGGTAAATAACTTCCTTTTAAGCAGAGTTTGGGACCTAACTTCTTAATGACAAACAGCTCATTCATATGTGAAAGAGATTGACACGAAATACCTACCTATCTTTAATAAAGTTTAAATGTGTACTTCAATATTATAGTTTTATAGCATTTTATGTGGTGCAATATAAGTGTTTTCTTAATCATTTTAATGTAGAATTATAAAAATGCTGTACAAAAAACACCTGCCGACCAACTGAATCAATTCAACTATTTTAAAGAAGATGGGTTGTGGGGTGGCTGATGTACGAGATAATAGAATGTTTATAAGACGTTTCAGTAATATTTTAATTAATTAAATGTATTTTATGACGTGTCGACCTTATTCTGATATGAAATTTTCTTTGACCATTCTTTTACTGTCTGTTCAGATAATGAAGATTTAAGGGCGAAAATAAGTGCATCTTTCGTTGTAATGTAATTAGTCATTTGAAATTAGCGGAGGACTGATATACCATGCCTAATTCGTGGACCACATGAGTGTAAATATAGAATATGCAAGAAAGAGTACTTAAACAGAGCCGGACTAAACAGCAAATAAAACAAACGAACCAAACTAAAAAATATACAGCTGATGCATTTAGTTTTTTTTCTCCATAGACAAGTCTGACATATAATTGCTATGAGTGCTACTTTATTACACGTTTTGTTCCGTATATGTCATGATGCTATTTTTCTCCCGTTTTTTAATGATAATAAACCATTATCTGTGTTACGTCATTTCTTCCTACGATGTCTCTGCATACATTTTCAATTTTATTCAACACTTACATACATGATCAAAAAAGAGTTGGGTTGGAATGAATTCGTTAAGCATTTGACATATAAACATTACATAAGGTAAGAAGGCCATGTTAGGAACAAACCAAATAATCTAAGTGAACCAATACTTTATTTCCTCAATACAACAGGTTAATATATGTAGTCATATAGTTATAAAAGAGAAAAAATGCATGTATATATTGATCACTTCTACTGAAATCATATCGTGTATTGCATTTTTTACAAATCTTTCTATCCACTACAAATTCACTTTTTGCGATTATAATAATAATGACCACCTCAGAACTGGTTTAAAAGAAGGTCGTCCAAAATGTGTAACATCAAAGTCACATGTATCAGTATCGTTATGGTAAAACTCTTCAAATGTCATTGTATTAAATAAACAATAAATAGTTAAGTTTGCATAAAACAAGCATCCACCGATATGCATCTTCTAAGCAGGTGTCAGGTATTCCAAATTGCTCCATTTATTCCGAATCGCAATAATGGTAGTATTTGGTTACAGCAACCGTAAAATGGTATCGAACCGGCTTTACTCTTTTCTGTTTTTCATTACACTTATATTGCACGTATATGTGATTGTTTTGTGTGTTTAACTGGCGTGGTACTTCGACGTTATCTTTTTTTTAATTGGTGGGTTTTCATGTACCTTTCCCTTTCAATGGCGGTACACACTTAGTTACGCAGTCGTTTTTAATCCTGGCATCCTCAACATCTATAACTGGCGTCTTGATATCGTGAAATAGTAAGCATGGTATTCCGTTAAGTAAGCATAATATTCCGTTTGAGGCATATTCAAACATAAGTATGTTCATATGTTTTAAAGTAAACAGGTATGAATAACACTATGTTAATAATACCGTCGAATGTCTTATATTACACACACTAAATGTTACCGTTGAGTATGTGAGAAAACATATAAAAATAAAAACTAATGATATAATAATTAATTAAAATATTAAAAAATGATAACTCTTGATTTCCTCAAGTGAATTTTTTTTCCGTCGAATGTCTTATATTACACACACTAAATGTTACCGTTGAGTATGTGAGAAAACATATAAAAATAAAAATTAATGAAAAAAACAGTTAATTAAAATATTAAAAAATGATAACTCTTGATTTCCTCAAGTGACAATGTTTTCCAAAACATTCGCACCAATGCGGAATTCATTAACGACAGTTATTTCGCATAAAACCTTCTAACATTGGAAAAATCTGTTTATTATTTGCAAGGCTGGTCCCAAAATGGGCTTAAAAGGAAGTTAGTTCCAAAATTGGGGGTTAACCCGTTATAATTCGGCATTAAATAAATTAATAGACATAAAAACAATTTGAGATAATACAATAATCTTGATTTATGTTATATTTTACTGTAAACATGCACACATACTTTTTATTATGAGAGGAAATGATATTTGAACATCCAACATCTCGAAGGTCAAGAAATTAAACAACAAATTTGTCTACGGTTTTGCTTCAATAACTTTTTTATTCCTACGCGTACGGTATTGAAACGAAAAACACGAAAACGACGCCATCTGTGAAGTTTTGCTCCAGCTAACCTCACTTAAACGCGGTAAGCTCCTGTATACGCATGCCCTCCTGCTAACGGCGTATTGAAACTCCCAATCTTATTACATTTTACTGTATTATCTAGACACACGCACGTCGTAAATAACATAATATACAAGTCTAGAGGGATAAATCTTTCACCGATTTAATCTGTATTTTTGTAATTTGCAACGGGTTGTTAATTCACACCCACATTTACGACCTATTTACTGAGCTAGCACATTGATTTTTATACAATGAGCATAGCGCAGGCAACGTGAAACGTACAGGCTCATGTGCGCAGACAATTGCATATTTTTTCAAATGAAACAGTACAACAGTAAACTTAACTGTTTGTTTTGATACTGTTACTACTATATAGTGTTATTGTTTTTGATAACTGAATTGTTATCAACACAACTTAATAGCTGTTGATTGCACAAAAATAATTTAGGACATTGCCACCCCATTTAAGACCTGCATAACATAATTGTCGCTGCCTGCCAAAGAGGCGGATGTTTGTATTTGAGTTCCTAAATGGATGATTGCGAGTTCAGAATGTGCTGAAGTGTTAATCAGAAAATCAACAGTTTACACGTACGTTCCATGGACTGACTATTTAATATTGGAATAAACAACAACGTCAGAATAACCAAAATATTCTTAAAACAGCTCGTTATTATATAATAGCGCATTCATACATTGAATATATATAAACATGAGAAAGATATTGTTCAAACAGTGTAAAATGTATAAAAACGGTATTTATCTTGTGCCCTAGCGCTTTCGACTTTACGTCTTCTTCAGGGGTGTAAACAGATATGAGTTCAAGATTCATTAGTGCGAATACACAATCGAACCATTGTCTTGATAAAACCAGCCACTGACAGTGTAACATAATGAAATAAAAAATGGCCGCTGATGAAGACCGTGAGGTCGAAAGCTTCGGTATAAAAAATACAGCGCTTTTGTTTAAATAATACAAGGCTTATAGAGATTCTGTTTTATATATACAAGGCAATTTAACATGTATTCTTCTAAAACGGAGACAATATAAGAAAACATACTTTCGATTGACGATTTGTCCTGCAAAATAGCCGTGGTCCCGTGACAGTTTTTGTTCCCGCACATTGATTTAGTGATTCATAGCCAACGAAAAACAACACTTATTTATAAGCTGAGAACAGTTGCATTTAATACCTTATTTATTTGTATTATCAGAATAGAATGTACCACATTCGATGCTTATATTCCAGTAATCGTTTGTATTAATTACTAATTTAATACTCCAAAAATAATATCTACAAACACGTGTTCAACAACGATAAACAGTATTTTTGTTGAATCGATCAGGATTAGCTTTATCTTCACATGTGTAGCTTTTTTTTTAACTAATTGTAATGAATGAATACTTAGAAATCTGTTTGTTGTTTAATTTCAAGAAAGATACACATTAATACCGTTCTTCACGCCCCCTTACTAAAGCAAACGACGTTTTGTCTTTTTAACATATTTTTAGGAAAGACTTTTTATAACTAGCCTCATTTCAAGTGATTATGTGTGGCAATTACATTACATTTTAGACGTCTTTAATAGTAAATGGGGAAATACACTAAATTCTTTATAAATGATAAATTGATACAGAAATAAACTTATATAACATACCTAGATGTAAACTATGTGTTCATATTGTCGGTATAGTCCAACTTAATTCTGACTTTTAATATCATAATATCGAAAATATGACGTCCATTCTTGCAAAATGTTTAGATCACAGATATTATAGTATAAGTAGATGTTCAGTGTTAAATATTCATTTAAAATGTCTCTTAAAAATCACTCTGAAATGTAAATCAATCAAATAATGGCGTGTTAAACGGTTAATAATTCCGTTTTAGTTAGAAAGTATACTTGCAATAAAAATGTGGCAATTTCTGTGTGCAGTTACTATGGTTAAACCCATTAAAAGAAATGTTCATTCATGAAAGTTCCTTACTCCGCTGACAATTAGCCGACGTGATATAAAAGTGAAAATTCAGCAAACTATACTTATTTTGTATTCAGAAAAATGAAATGCACCTACCTGAAATTTATCAGGATTGAAATATGATAGTACTAAATGCAAATACAACAATTACTTATTGTTAATTTTGAAATTTATATTGTAATATTGAATCGCCGTTATTTAATACACAACATAAAACAGGGACTATAACTTTACCTTGGAATGGTAAAGAATGTCCATACATCATTCCTATGTTGAATCTTTGCGTTTATTAATGCCAATTGGTAACCATTTATCTTAATAGTTTGCAACCACATGCGCAGATGATTGTAATATCAAGTAAAACTCTTAACCTAGTTTTTCTATTACTTGAAGAGAATTATGCTAGCTTGACCCGGCAACTGTCTAAGAATAACATTTTTCTCACATTATCAGTGATTTAAAAACGCTATTATATGGCATAGAATAACTCTTTTAGGGAGTAACTATCTTAAATTGATTAACATTAAAGCAATCTAAGATACATAACAACTGAGAGAAAAATTTTTATCTGTACGTACGATATCCTTTGAGATTAACAGCCACGCGTACTTTTTGAAGGTTAATCAAGCACCGCTCAGAATGAACATAGAGAGTTTGAGTCTCGTTCTGGGAAATCTGTGCTTAATGCATGTGCGTTAAGTGTCGTCCCAGATTAGAATAGTCAGTCCGCACAGGACAATCAGGGACGACACTTCCGTTTTGATGGAATTTTTAATGGAAGTCGTTTATAAACGGAAATCCAGTGTAGGCGGAAAGTGTGGACTGCACGGGCTAATCTTTGATGAGACTTTACACACACGCATTTAGCCCAGTTTCCCCAGAACGAGGCTCATATATGGTTTGTGACTTGACATGAATGGTGACTTCATTAAAAAATTAACTTTTAGTAAAGTGTTGCATTTTCTTTCAATGCGGTGAACGTTTGAGACAATTGCTATTTAATAAAATGTGTATGATTTAGCAGCATTAAACGTTGTTATTTGTTTAAAATTACTAAAAAAAATGTAATTCTTTATACCTCGGGCACACGTATAATAACAACAACTATAAATGTCATAGACTATATCGTTTATTAGTTAAATATAAACACGCAGCTTTAATACGATATTGTTCNTATGATTTTGAGGTTTTCAAATCGTCAAAAGATGCATATAATGGATATTTAAGAGCATTGTAAATGGTCAGTATTACTATTTTCCTCAAAAATATCATAACAAACGCGAAAATTTGCGAACATGAAACAACTTTTTTTAATTTTGTCAATTTACCAATCTGTTGGACGGCCCCTTTAAACGTTGTTATTTGTTTAAAATTACTAAAAAAAAATGTAATTCTTTATACCTCGGGCACACGTATAATAACAACAACTAAAAATGTCATATACTATATCGTTTATTAGTTAAATATAAACACGCAGCTGTAAAACGATATTGTTCTCGATTCGAAAAGAAATTCCCATGTAAGTTTTGAAGGAAATGTTCACAAAATGTGTGTATTTGTTAGTACAAAAATACATAACACACCCAGGCTACTAAAAGCACCGGGACTAAAAATATCTATATAGCAAGAAAAAGAAAAAACGCTCATTTATGTACCACCTGGTAGGCGTTAATCTGACCTGCAAACTCTGACCTGCAACAGGCCAAAAACCTCAATCAATTCGCGATTTCGATTTGTATAAAAAAATCTTTAAATATGTTATCCACCAATTATCAGCTATTTTAACGAATACAAACGAAACGCTCCACATAAGTCCATCGTAAGGTGGAAGCCCCTGAACGTCTTACTACTGTCAGAGTATATGAGGAAGACAATTTATAGAAACATATCATACAAAGACAGTTAGACAATATAAAAGTATGCGTATATTTATCGTATTGATACTAAGAGTTCTTCATGGTTAGCACATGACCACGGTTTGGTAAACATGACATTCGTATTGAAACCGTATGGCAAGGTTGTGCATTTTGAGTACGTTTTTTGTACGTGTATTGGACAGTACTTACAGCTTTATTACAGTGATTCTTATAGATCCAAATGGTAAGCACATGACCAGCGTATGGGAAACGTGAGCTTCGTATTGTAGCCGTATGACAAATGTGTGTACTTTAAAAACATTATTTGTAACTTTATTTACCAGAACAGCTTTATTTCAGTGCATGAAGACTAGTACACACACTATTTTTGCGCACAATTGGTGAGTCTTTATTTATTTACTTTGCAAACTTAACATAAATAAGAAAACGCTAAGTTTTAATGATGTCTCGACGCATTCATACGTACGAAGGCTTCCTACGAATTAAAACCTTTATGTTTATACATAACCTTATAAGAATCGGAGCACTTAATCATGGTAATTTATTTTGGTGCTATTTAAAATTAGGATGAATAATACATTATTTTGTATTATCAGATTGACATACGAAATAAAATTCCGAGCTCAAATATTGTTGCCATCTGAACTGAACTTGAACTGAACTCCCTCTATACAAACGATTTTGCAAGCTATTTAGACCGTTATACCGGACGGTTATATAATAAAGAATTTAAAGTTATGCAAAAGTATAAAAATAATTCCCCAAACTTTTAAATTTATCCACTGGGCATGAAAAACTAATTACTGAGGCTGACTTTATATATAACCAATAGACACACCGTCAGGCAGTTATATATTTTTTATGATTAATTGATATATTGTTAACATTAAATTTTAAACTTCACAAAATACACGTTACACATAAATGCATATAAAGTGATGTAACTAAGTAACACATTCTAGCGACATTATGTCTGTAAATAGCAACACAATTAACCGTAATCGACAATAACATTGTTTTCTCACCTCTAAAATAGGTTATTGTCAGGAAGAAAAATCGAAAAACATCTTCCTGTATACAGCAGGTTGCATGATCTACATATGAATAAGTGCACCGGTAAACGAATTGTAATCACCGACATTTAATAACTGGGTTGCGCGTTCTATTGATATCACCCAGATCTGGTCTGCTTTGTTGGCCCTGATGAAGACCTGTAAAGACGTACTAGCGTAATCGCCACTTCCTTGACGAACGTAGGAATGTTGTATCGTAATTGCTTGATGTTTGATTGCAAGACCAGAAGGGTTTGAAGATTCAACAGTATAGTGGACTGTAAATACATACAGTCCAGGTACCGATACAGTGAACTTGCCGGTTGTCGGATCGTAGCCTTTGCCTTCATTGGCTCGCACATAAGTGAAGACAACGACTTGACCGCTCGAAAAGCTGTAGGCTGTTGGTGTATGTGCGTGGAAATAAATCGTGGGAATGGTCAACTGGTCTGAAAAAAACAAACGAAAATAGAAGTGGGACTTTTACAATTTGAATATGCAACAGCTTATATTCACCGAAAAAAATATTGAGATATCAAATAGACATGTATGACCAAAAAATACAAAAAACGCAGATATTTTCATAACAATAATGCATTCTGAAATGTAGGAGTTGTGTTTGCGTTTTCCGCTCGATCGTACAACATCATTTATCGAAATGTTGCTAATTACAGTTTGTGTTTCAGGCTGATACCAATGCATTTATTAGTTTAAAGAAGGGTACAATCAATTGTTATATGTTGTGTAATCATTTAAATTAAAATATTATTGAAATGATAAGGTAACGTTTTCTTTCACAATTGTATTGCCAGCAAATTGATAGCTTGCGATTGTTGCGAGAGTTGAAACAATGCAAATTAAATGCAAATATGTAATTGCCATTTCGCGTTATGATAAACACAATAACAATTGTATTCATTTATTTGGTGTATTTCACAAATCGTTTAGTTTAGGATCATAATTATCATTAGTCTTATTTGTTGTGAAATAAACTAAAATGAGCATATGAGTTAAATCGTCGTAAGATTGTTGTTGATATATTCCGTTTTTTTCTTACGGAAATGACGTCATTACTATATCATAATTATAGCGTTACTAAGATACGTTGAGTACACTCGGAAGTGTTGGTCATGGTATCAATGTATGTCCTAAACTGTTTCATTGACATGGTAGAATACCTTGTTTGCTAAATTATAAATTTCGAAACATACAGTTCGAACATAGAAAGCTATCTAAGCCAAAGCGCGAACACAAGAGACTACCAATCAAAATCAACAAAATCTACACGCGTCAAGTTAGATGTTCGAAAGTTGTATTATTGTATGAGGCTATTGTATTTAATATACCTTTCAATATTTTGTTTTCCTTCATCAACTGCAACCCGGTCATTGTCGCCTTTTGTGTCAACTCGGATACGGCATTGGATATGTTTGTCATCGCGGTTTTGATGGAGTTGTCTACTGTGGTCCAAAGAGACCCTGGTCCAAAGAGACCCTGGTCAAAGCGTGAAAGCAAATTATAACAGAGACTACACATGAACATACTTAATCAACTCAGGTCAGTTTAGATGTTCGTAAATTGAATTATTGTATGACACTATGATCTATCTCATTTTTATATAAATATATACAAAAATATATCTTTCATGATTTCGTTATCATTCTTCAACTGCAACAAAGTTTTTGACGCACTTTGTGTAATCTCGGATACAGCATCAGACATATTTGTTATCGCGTTTTTGATTGCGTTGTCTAACTTAGTTGCCATAGCTTCTTGCCATTGTTTCATTAATGCAAGAGAATCGGACATGTTTTTAAGACTAACATGTAGTGTTCCCTTTATTTCTTTGTCCATTTCTTCTTTCGATGTTTCTTAACCGTTCCGCGTAGTTTCTAATTTGTGTCTGTCCTCATGCTTTGTTTTAACGCAGATTGCACCTTGACATTAGTCTCACGTATTTCCTTCATCATGGTTTCGATGAAAAGTTCATTGCGAAATACTCTCTCTAATACGCGTTCCTCGTAATCATAACGAGAACACACCGAGCACAATGGTTCTCTGGCCGCTGTAGCCTGAATTATGTTCATTAACAGAAGCATACACGTCGTGTGCAGCATCATGTTGAAGAATAAAGTAGTAAAAGTAACCTCAACACAAACGTTGTCGCGAACCCTGCGTTCTCAAACGAAGTGATGCTAGCCTGCAAACTTCAGGGTATATACAACGATTAAAAGGCCATGCACACATAAGCGTGTGTTTGAACAATGTTCTATGACGCGGACCTTTTTTCCACTCAAGTACAAAAATATCATAACGACACAGACCATTTGAATTTTTCTTCGAGCAATTTAATTGGTTTGTATTATCTGATTCATTTTATCACACAAAATAACTGCGCTATTAAACAAGCTGAGCTGACACCTGGGTAATTACTTCGAAGTAACGTATATAGCAATTATTAATTGTAGGGAAAGCACATTTTCATTCACTTATTGCCATGTAAAATGATAACAGTTTTCATAACAATTAAGTATATGGATGAAGAGTAACAATATAAAAAAAACGTATTTAAATAAAACGTATTCAAATCATCAACTGTATACTTTTTTAGTGTTTATTGTTTTCTGACGAGGAAATACAAATATCAAGTTAATACATTACACTTTTCTCCAAAAAAACGCATGTTTTACCTTTGGAATTTCTAAGTTGTGTCTTTTGGCGCATATTATACTCTTTCCCGAACAGATACGCAACTGATTAGACAGTATGCATTTATTCGGTGGTTGCTTACGATGCGATGTATATAACAACTTTTGATTAAATGCATTTTAATATGGTATTCTTTATTGTTGATAATCATATTATTATCATAGGGGATAGGTTGTAGTGAACAAAGGCTGAATACCGAAACAATATTTAGTACACCCAGAACTAAATCTATGTTATGTATTTTGCTTTACTGAAAAAGACTATAACCAAACGTTTAAGTATCCCCACGCTTTAAAAAGCGTGGGGATATTGTATTGATCTCCGCTTTTTTTTTGATCGGCCACTATCTCCTCATTGACCTTTAGCACCCAATTGTTTTTCGTACCCAATTTTGTTTTCGTACCTCGATTTTATTTCGTACCCAATTATTTTTTTCGTACCCAAATTTGTGTTCGTACCTACCCCGGGGCCCCTCCAACATAGGCCTTGCCCACCCAAAATTGCCTTTTAATATAACATCTATGCGGATTGGGGATACGCGTCGGCATCTGCCGCGCCATTTCTCATTATACATTATATTTATGTTTACCGTTGTTTGTGCCGATTGTGAAACATTTTTTTTTAATTTTCCCTTAATTTAATTAAAAAGTCTACCTATACCAATACATATCTTCAGCGTTATCTAGCGGCGACGGTCGTCAGCAAAAAAAGGCGAAGATTATATCTACATTCTTCAATATCTTCGATAATGCGATATGTTCACCAAAAGGAGTGTATTATCAGCAGCAGGTCTATGCTCGTGCAGTCATATTTCATGCGTTTTAATCCACTTATCATATCAATGTCCAAAGCCTCGGGCTTCTTGAAAGACCCTCGAGTCCTATTTTTGGGTTTGTTTTCTTGAGTATCGTTTCAAGAATACTCATCAATTTCGGACCTCCTGATCGCTAATCTTGACATAACAGTGTCTGGTCTTTTCTGATATCTACTGCCCCACCATGATCTCTTTGTAGACAACATACCTCTTGTAACAATCAAGATGACACGAGTGGATCAGGATCAATAAATTCCTTATAACTAAAGAACTGTTTACAGAAACATAATTTACATCATATATACAGTGATACATGAAAACATTGCTTAAATTATATCGAAACTATCAGAGTAAGTGGCCATTTATCAAACAGTTCGAGATTTTTCAAACGCCGTCTTTGTTGTTTTCCTGCAGCGTATCCGATCAATAAACCTGCAATGCAGTCGATCCAATGACTCACTGAAGCGAACATGCCCGGTACCGTAGCAATTAACTAGAGCAGTAAAATACCATTCAGGGTATACTAAACTCGAGGTGACAACGCCCGTTTTTTTCCGTTTTCAACAGCATTTTTGTCATATCACGGATGTCATTTAATTCTATTCATGGGCTAGATTACGGCGCGGGAATTTGCCCGGAATGATGTGAAACAAAACCATGCATTTAAAGTGACGTTAACATTTGATTTGAAGTGGTGTTTGTATATCGTATTATTATAATGAAGTTTTATTCCGTCGATTTGGATAACAGGGATTGATAAAAAATAAAAATGATTTGTTTGGTTTCGGGATAATAATATTTTGTGTTTGGCTCACATCGTTCCGGGTAAATTTTTCTGCCGCCTCCGATGATATGGTAGTTATATGATACGAGGCATTCGTTGGAACATAAATTTTATTCCGTATTAATTACGTATGATCAGATGATAAATTTGTACTGTTTTTATTGAATTTTATTCCAACAACGCATATCGTCCAAAAGTTACATGTTTATATGAAAGCAATGCTGGTAAGGTTTCTGTTACCAAATGTGTCCTTTTTATTAAATGAGTTGTGTTAGAACATGTGGTAGTGTCATACCAGGCGGTTATATAATGTATTCTAGAAAGTTATTCAAATACATCAGACAGTCAAAACATTTTACAAGGGCATTATATGATATACATGACGGGAAGTATACACGTACCACAATATTCCTACTCCGAAGAGATTATTAAAAAAATATCCACTGGACAATAAATACTAAATACTCTGACGGACTTAATATATAGTTAATGATCAATGTATATATTAGGATGTAAAACTTCAGATATTAAAGCCACATACCTTATTTGGCATAGTAAATTTAAGTATAAATAAGAAATATATGTTATCTATGCCAATTAGAATATATCTGGTGGTTACAAGTTAGAAATCCGTCTTTTTTGCGCTTTAAAACTTAAAAATAATCGCGTTTGTCGAAATGGACGTATATGTCTAGAACTCCTACTTTCGGTTTAAAAAGCGTTACCGTTTGAAAAATAATAAATTATTTGCTAACTAGGCTATATAATTAATTTTATCTATGCCAATTAGAATATATTTGGTGGTTACAATATAGAAATCCGTCTTTTTTTAGATTTACAACTAAAAAATAATCGCTGTTTTGTCGAAATGGACGTATACGTATAGAAATCCTACTTTCGGTTTTAAAAGCGGTACCGTTTGAAAAATGATAAAATACTTTCTAACTTGGCTATAGATTTAATTTTATATATGCCAATAAGAATATATCTGGTGGTTACAAGGTAGAAATCAGTCTTTTTTGCGCTTGAAAACTTAAAAATAATCGCGTTTATCGAAATGGACGTATACGAATAGAAATCCTACTTTCGTTTTAAAAGCGGTACCGGTTGAAAAATAATAAATTACTTGCTAACTAGGCTATAGATTTAATGACATTTTTGCACACTTTCAAATTGCATCTATATGTATTGATTAACATGTATTTCATTTCAAGGTGTGTGGCGTTTTGTCTGAATGAATATAAGTTGTTACTACGTCACACATTTGCGATATTCTATCAAAATTATGTCTGTAAATAGCAACACAAGTAACCGTAATCAAGACACACTATCGACAATAACATATATTTTTCCGCGTCTAAAATCGGTTATTTCCAGAAAGTTTAACGTATTCGAAATACATCTTTCTCTTTCCGTGTCCAGCAGGTTGTAATAGTTTACAAATGAATCAGTGTACCAGTAAACGAATTGAAATAATGACCGCCACCATGTTACTGGCTTGTGATGTATATTGATTCAACCCAGATCTGGTCGGACATGGCGGCCATGATGAAGACCTGCATAGACGTACCCGCGTAATTGCCGCTTCCTGGAGAAAGGTATGAAGCATGTATCTGATCAGTTCCTTGATAAATGATTTCGAGACCAGCAGCGGTTGAAGAGTGAAAAAGACCTTCTTTGACCCGCACATTAGTATAGACAACGACTTGACCGCTATCAAGGCTGTTATCAGCTGGAGATTTTGCGTTGAAATAAATCATTAGAATCGTCAACTGGTCTGAAAAAAACAATTTCATATATGAGACGTTTGTTTTTCGAATAATTAACAACTTAAGAACGCATTTTCGTTTTAGCACATTCATATATTGAATATACATGAATGCGTTTCTTTCATAAAACGAAAACATTTTATAATATATGTAATGTTTTGATTGGACATTATTTTATGTGAGCTTAGTTTGTATTTTATTTACGAATTGTATATATTTGAAACTATAATGAATTCTTAAACAAATTATAAGTTAGGCAAATATTGTTTTATAATCGAAAGAAACTAACAAATAATATATAAATTACGATACAATTAATCTCATATAGAGTACCTTATATTTTTACGCTTGTACTTCTGACAACATGAGAAAATGAGAATGATTTTGTACATGTTTCCAAAAGTGCAAAACAAATGCCTAATTAAAAAAAAAACAATATTGTTTAAGAATGCATTTAAGCAGAAAACGCAATAATTTTAACAAAATTTACATGAACAACATATTAAAAGCTATTTTAACAGAAATATACTAGTGGATTTTTCATTGGTAATAATATACAGTGTTTACGTAGTATACGTATTTTGCAAGCCCAATGCAGGGCAACGATTTTACAAATTAAGGTGTGGCCATTTTGTTTCCTTTCATACATAAGTCGTCTCTTGTATGATTTTTTTCCGAACAAAAAGCAGAAAAATATCAAATAGTGTACGCGGCTTCATGTCTTAAATTCATTTGCTTGGGAAATGTAGAAGAAGCTGGCTCTACAAATTTACAATATTATATGCAAACACACCAGCATTCAAACCGAAAAACCAAGTTTTCAAGTGATAGTCTTACTAATATACTCTCTAGCAAACTTTGTTTGCAGGAGTATAATGAGGTGTTATAATTGATAACTCGATGTGCTTCATAATTCATAACAAAATATGCTTCATATGTGAAAACATGTGATTAATATTGATTGTTTGGGCATAAACAGAAGAAAAATTAAAGACATTTTGTTTTATAAATGTGTAAAGCAGTCATTGACGAATTTTGCGTCATCTCTGCTACAGCATGAGAAAAAATTGTGTTCGCAGGATTACTTTCGCTCTTTAATTTGGTTTCAATTTCATCTTTCGCATTTTTTAAAACACCCAAAGTATATTCTAGTCTAAGTACAAAGTTTACGTGAAACGGACGTACATTTAAAGAAATCATGCTTTTGTAATATATCTATTTGTTATTGACGCCAAGAAATGATTTCCTTTTGCGCAAACGTTATGCGTAGCGCAAAGAAACTGTTAAACATGTAGTCTGCATTAAACACATTAAATATAGTTTAAGAAACAAACAAACAAAGTTCCTCATATAATAATATAATTGTGTATGTTCTCATATTGTATTAAGTAGTTTAACGAAAATACATGATAATAATGGAATACAATACACTGCCTATTATTGTTTCAACGCGCACAATTCTTTGTACACTTGATATATTCATCTATGTTTGGTGACTGGATATCTAATTCATAAATGATCAAAAATCGTAAATGTACACACAGTCCCCTCATGTTGAAAGTGTTATTGATAATGTTTATAAACAATATTGATTTAAAATAAAATGGGCATTAAATAACAAGTACTGTTGGGAATTCGACTGCAAACAGTATATATTTTAAAATACCAATACTTTGGTAAATATGGAAGTAACATTAATTTTAAAATTATATATCAATGTTTCAAACAGAGTAAATGCTTGTGCAGCTATAGGGAAATGTTTATTATAGATTATCTGTCCCGAGTTAATTCAGAAAGTGAAGCGAAGTGTCAACAATTACAGCCTTAAAAATGTGTGAATTGACGTCACAATTCTTTTTGGCGTCTTAACGATATCACAATAATAGTTTGCGTTCAAAGTATGTATTAAGTCGAAATCAAACACTAATAAAACATAGTAAAGCTTAAAATTAAAAGGCAATTTGCTTTTGACATATAGTTTTTCTATCAATTCGTTTAATAAATAATAGTTATGTTCACCACTGTTTGAGCCGCTTGTAAAACTATAATTTATTGTCATCATGTTTTATTTGAAATCAAAAGTCTGTCTATACCAATACAGATCATCAATGTAGCGGCGACAGGCTGCAACAAAGGTACTGCGAAGCTGGTATCTACATTTTGCAATATCTTCGATAATGCGATATGTTCACCTAAACTAGCTTCTTATCAGCAGCAGGTATATGCTCGTGCAGTTACATTTCATGCGTGTTAACATACTTATCATATTAAATACCAAAGACTCAGGTTACTTGAATCACACTCGAGTCTTATTTTCGGATACATTCAAGTGATTGTTGATTTAAGTCAACACATTTATAACGCTTCAAGAATGCTAATCGAGTCCGGACCTCCTTGTCGCTCATCTTGACATGACTGTATCTCGTCTTGTCTTGATATCTACTTCCAACCACGACCTCTTTGTAGACAACATACCTCTTGTAACGATCAAGATTGGACGAGTATATGGCTTGGATAAATAAATACCAACGAACTAAATAACTATTAAAAACGCATTTTTGACAACATATACACCGTGATTCAATAAAACATTGCTTAAATTTCATTTAAACTATCAGAGTGGCCATGTATCAAACAGTTCGCGATTTATCCAACGCCGTCGTTGTTGTTCCTGCAGCGTATCCGAAAAAGAAGCAGCTAACCGGACCACATTGTCCAGCCGTCGATGAAAATCGTTAAAATCCGATCAATATACCCGAATTGCAGTCGAGCCAATGAACATACCCGGTACTGTAGCAATAAACTCGAGCAGTACAACGTAATGAAGGGTATATTCAACCCTAGGTGACAACGCACGGCAATTAATTATTTTCTTTAAGTTTTTTTATATCCGTTTTCTACAGTATGTCAGTCATATTACGGCGGTCAGTTTACAACTAGTCCTGGGGTAGCTGATGGCGGATGAATTTACCCGGAACGATGTGAAAACAAAACATGCATTTTATGTGACATTCGAATTTGAATTGAATTCGTGTTTTAGGATTGGAATGGATATTGCGTCGATTTGTATTACAGTGATTGATAAAGAGGATATTAGATTGCTTACGATGTAAAACCAAATGAAGTATTTTCTCAGTAAAGGGAGATCATAAATGTGTTTGGTCCGGGTAGATTCTTCCGCCGCCTCTGGTGATATGGTAGTGTTATACAAATAAGACATTCGTTGAAACATTTAATATATTCCGTACTTATAAATGTGTTATCATATAATATATATAATATGATACATGTGTACTGTTTGCATTGACTTTGATACAAACGAAACGAAAATATATCGCCCTAAAGTTACATTATATATAGTAGCAATGCTGGTAAGGGTTCTGTTACAAAATGTATATTTTTTGTAAAATGAGTTTGTATTAGATTGGACTGGGAAAAAATATGTCAACAAAATTAGGTTATAGCCTTGTAACATAAGGGAGTTAACTGACAGCTCAGAAACAGGTATAGTGCATATGCGTTGTACCCCTTTGCACAACTTATCCTGCGTACAACGCGACTCTCCATTTGGAACTTTCTCCTGAGAGTTTTCTATTTCAAACAATTAAAACAAATAAATGGTTCAATAAAGGTCAAAATCTGGGTTGGACATCTACACCGATAAAAAAAAACGCTGATTCCATAGGGTATGGGCAATGCTGACCTTCAAAAGGCCGACACATCAACCATTAGGTCATCCGCATTGGTTTTAAAAGAAGGTGATCCACCAACTATTTTAACGAATTCAAATGAAATGTTTCAATTTAGTCTTTAGTACAGCCGAAAGACCCTGTCGCAGTCCTGCGTATCTGATGCACAAAATGTTCAACAAAATATCATACGCAGACAATTAGCAAATTTACATGAATATATTTACCGTATTTGTCTATAGAGTTCCATATGGTTAGGTAATTACCAGCGGAGCGTAACCGTATGAAATGTTTTTTGTTCTTTGCATGTGTTCTAAAGACACACTTAAATGTGCTTTACGTTTGCACTTTTGTTTTTATATAATAACAAGACCGGTTCACTAAAGCGATATATGAGTAGAGTTTGTAAGTCTCATATTGCGTGCTTAGCACATTCAACATACATCGGAAAGCGATTTGTTTTTAAAATAGACGATGTCTCGACGTATTCCTACGTATGCAATCGTTTGCGAAGGTGCTTGTTGATTAACAACCTGTATGTATGTATATGCCTTACCTTATTAAAAAGTACAACAGCATGGTTTTACGTACGTATACATTTGCAAATCTTCTGGGTACGTTAGCAACAATATGTATGTACATGTATTTCTATTAACTATTACGACATAGTTAATTTAAAACATATATCGAGCTTAATTACGTATATGCAACCTTTGTGAACGTGTTTACTATGTTAACAATCTATATTTACGTATAACTAGTCTATGTAAGCGTATACTAGCGTACTTCCTTCAGCATGGTTTCGATGACAAGCTCATTGCGAAGGACTCTCTCAAGCAGGCGCTCTTAAAAGTTGTATCTCGAATATGCCGGGCACGATGGTTCTCTGGCCACTGAAGCCTGAAATATGTTCATTAACAGAAACATACATATTGTAATCCGAAGCATCAAGTTGAAGAATAAAGAAGAAACAGAAACCTCAACACAAACGTTGTCGCGATCCGTGCGGTCTCAAGCGAAGTGATGATTAACTGCAAACCTCAGAGTTTATAGTAAGATTAATAAGCCAAGCAAACAGAAGTATAAGTTTTTGCAGAATTTTTATTGAAAAGGACTGGTTGTCCACTCAAGTACAAACAATTATCAAAAAGACACAGACCGTTTGATATTATTGGAGCAATTTAATTTGGCCAGTTTAAGTGTCATAGATTTGTAATATTTTATGTATATAATCACACAAATAATTCTACAATAAAAGAAGCTGAGCTTACACTAAGTTAATTACTTCGAAGTTACGTATATAGCAATTACTAATAGTAAGTCAAACACATGTTCATCACTCATTGTAAGGAATGCCAATATTCATTGAATTCCCCATGTAAAATAATCAAAGTTTTGCCAACGAGAAAGTTTATAGTTGAATAGTAGAATGAAAAATGGAAAAAAATATTGTAAGAACAGTATTCAACATAAGAAGCGACAGCTACATACAATTGTTTCCAGTTAGAATTATTTATAATATTCTAGAAATATACTATTTACTGTATAAAACATGTGCACAAAATGAAGACACTCTTATTCATTTATTTTGGAACTTTCAAGTGAAGTGTTTAATTTTAAAAAAAGTAAACGATAACTCAGTCAATACATTTAACAAGGGCATAAAGGGGATAAATCCAAACGTTTTAAAAGTGAATGTCGGAAATAGACGTTATAATAGTTATGTTAGGTAGTACCCGAACAGAAAAACTCAATCTTAACACATTATGTCTGGAAGTGGAAAGCTACAGATTTGAATGTAGAAATTGTATTCCAAATTACAACAGTCTTTAATATAGTTTAGCTGTCTCCTACAAAGTATATAATTCATTTAAAAAATCGGAAATAAAAGAAACATCGTGGTGACGGACTAGAAATAAGTTTGAACCAAATGTACGTATATAGTATAAGAAATAAAAATATTTTGTAATGCAATACATATCATAAGACTAATTTATTCATTTTCATGTTGATGTAATATGTCGTTCGTACATTTGTCATAATGTTTTGTCCTTGTATATGTTATGTGTAAATTGAAATAACAGTTTATAAATAAAAAGTCCATAGAAAACAACGCATTTAAATGATCCAAATCAAAATAATTAACTGTTTTTATTGCAAAAGAAATAAAATGTCAAGATAATTCATGACAATTTTCTACAAAATAAAAAGGCATGTCTGACGTTAGGAATTTCTAAATTGTGTATGTTGTCGCATATTATACTCTTTCCCGCAGAGATAAGCAACTGACTAGGTTACAAGCCTTTTACATACGGAAATAAATTACGTCACTGTCTTTGTCAGTCAATAAACAGTAAGAATGATATATATATAGAGTGCCATTTGGAATTGTTTCTTATTATATGGCAAAACCGGTATCTTTTCCATTGCTTGACTCTGTTACCAAACTTATAAATTTCCTCAAGCATTTTATCAAATAAAACTATCTGAGTTGAATGTCTTTACAGTTTATTCCATACTTCTAACAATGACACACGTTGGCTACATACATAACCATATTTGACCTAATTCGACAACAAATAAATCGTTTTTTAACAAAAGAAAAACAATCCTTATTGGTTTATTCTGAACAAAGTTCAAGTGAACCTCGAAAGAAAAATTTAATTATCAAGGACTTCCCTCCAAACGAAGAGGTTATATTGAAGTTCTATATCGTTCATGGGTGTGTTTGAGTATATTGAAGGCATGCGTTTACAAAACTAAGTATCGTGTCTGATAGGCAACTCTCAAAACACAAGTTGATTACGGAAACAATGTTCCATAATTAAATAAAAGTTCAGGACTCTTTGAAACAATAATGCGATTACAAAGACAAGTATCGTGTATGACAAGTAAGTTGAACACGACAACACTTTTCGTAAATTTTCTATCACAAATTGAGGACACTATGAATTAATAAAGACAAAAGATCGTTAAGCTAAATGATCTCAAACAAGTACTCGAACCAAAGAAGAACTGAGAATGTCAATGTCTTTGTCAACGTCGGGATCAAGATGCTTTTAAAGAAATGAAAGCTAACTCCCCTCTCTTGCACTTGTTTTAATAGTATCCCACGAACAATCTGAAACGGTGGAGTGTTCTTATATAAGCATAAACCACCATTAAGGATAATACAATTTGGTGCGCGGCAGTAAGATTTTGTATACTTATTATCATAGTTTAAAAGTTATGACACGTGTTTGTACCTAAATAAATGAATGAAATAATAGTTTAACGATTAAATTTGATAATTAATAAATCAACGAGCAGTATGCTATCATAGTCCAGCAGTTGTTATCTTATCGCAGGTATCTTAGTATAGATCTTATTATAGATCCACGTGGGATACTCTTCGAGCTTTAAAACCACGTCTACATTTTGAAGGTCCCTCAACCACCGTTCATACGGTATATAGAGTATATGAGTCTCGTTCTGGGAAAACTGTGCTTAATGCATGTGCGTAAAGTGTCGTCCCAATGCAGAATAGTCAGTCCGCACAGCCTAATCAGGGACGACACTTTCCGCTTTAATGGAATTTTTCGTTTCATGGAAGTTGTTTCTAAATGGAAATCCAATTGGGTGGAAAGTTCGGACTGCAAGGGCTATTTTTTTATGAGACTTTATGCACATGCATTAAACCCAGTTTTCCCAGAACGAGGCTCATATGTGATTGGTGACTTTTGATATCTCTTGATATCAGACGATTCTGAAATGGCGTATGAAAAGTTGAGTCTCGCCATGTGATCTGGGATACATGGCACTGATAAAGGTCATTAAAGTACGTAAAGGAACTTATGCATCTTGCATACTTTTAGTGAAGTGTTGCATTTTTTTTTAATGCGGTGCACGTTTGGGACGATTGCTATTTAATAAACTATGTATGGTTAAGCAGCATATAACGCTGTTATTTGTTTAATATTACTAAAAATGTAATGCTTTATATCTCGGGCACATGTATGATAACAACAACTATTAATGTCATAGAGCATATCGTTATTCGTTAAATATAAACACACAGCTTTAATACGATATTGTTCTTGATTGGAAAAGAAATTCCCATGTAAGTTTTTAAGCGAAATGTTCACAAAATGTATGTATTTGTTAGTACAACAATATATGTCATACCTGGGCTATCAAAAGCATCGGGACTAAAAATATCTATATAAATAGCAAAAAAAAACAAAAAAAACGCTCATTTATGTACCACCTGGTAGGCGTTACTATGACCTTCAAACTCTGACCTGCAAAAGGCCAAAAACCTCAATCAATTGGCGATTTCGATTTGTATAAAAACAATCTTAAAATATGTTATCCACCAATTGTTCGTTATTTTAACGAATACAAACGAAACGCTCCAAATAAGTCCATCGCTAGGCGGAAGCCTGTAACGTAACATAGATTAATACATAAATTAATTATGTATCCNCAGTTTGGATCCTGATGAGACGCCACGTTTTGTGGCGTCTCATGCATCTGAATCCAAACTGTTTGCAAAGGCCTTCAAAATCCGGTTCCAGTGCTCAAAGGGTTAAAATAGGTCATTGTTGAGAACCCAGAAATGTTATAGAATACTTGGGTTTTTATGTTCAAGGTGCCAAGGGGAAATCTTGTGTTGGATATGCAATGGCAAATGTTTTTGGAATGTAAATGCCTTTTTATTAGAGATTTATTATTTCGAAGACCTTATTACTAAGACTTATNCTTATTATTAGAGATTTATTATTTCAAAGACCTTATTACTAAGACTTATTAATGTGAATGATTTATTACTAAGACCAATTATCTATTATCCCTTATTATTAGAGATTTATTATTTCAAAGACCTTATTACTAACTACTAAGACTTATTAATGTGAATGATTTATTACTAAGACCAAGTATCCATTATAGTTATACTTGCAATGCTAGGTAGATTAGATCCATGATTTTGAGTGTTGTAGACTATTACACATTTAGCGTTTGAACCTTACGTTCTGTCTGCTGTTCTTTGTAGGCGAAGCTGTTCCATTTTCCAATCCTACCCAAGTATCTGATAGCGATAGTTGTGTTGTCGCTGTTTGTGCTGCTGATACTGCTACAGATTGGAACCATCGGCTCCACTCAGCTGTTCTGAGTGTCCAGCCTACGCAACGAGAGGCTTTACCTCAGGAAACGGGAAATGCCAAATCCACTAGTCAACTGACATAGGATTGTATTAGTGAATATGAGTTTCGCTATGGAAAAACAGGGTTTAATGCGTGTGCCTAAAGTGTGGTCCCAGATTAGCCTGTGTAGTCCGCACATACTTATCAGGGACGAAAGTTTCAGCTTTTATGGTATTTTTCGTTTAAAGGAAGTCTCTTCAAACAAAAATCAACTTTAATGAAAGTACTGTCCCTTAGAAGACTGCACAGGCTAGTATGGGACAAACACTTTCCACACATGCATTAAGCCCCGTTTTACCAAGAAGGAGGCTCATATATTGGATAAAACACTTGTGTGCTCTTGTTTATGACTCAATTATAGGCCCATAACTGAGTCTGTCTCTGGGAAAACCGGGCTTAATGCATGTGCGTAAATTATTGTTGGCGCAGGAAAATCAGGGACAATACGTTTTGCCTAGACTGGATATCAGCAGTGGCAAGCCTATAAGTTGTTTACAGGAGTTGGTTTACTGTGTTAATGATTGGCAGTTGTCATAAAAGGGTATTTATTGGACCCAAAGTATGGCTAATTCAATCCATTTAGTGGTGGATACAAAATGTGTGACTTCTTGCAGTGTGATATTTTGCAAGTCTCTACGTGATATGGTGTGGGTGTCGAAATGTGTACTATGTGCTATACAAAGTCTCCTAATGCCAGTGACTATTTTTTAAGTGACATAATTATAAATTGTTGTGATTACATGTTAGCTATTCTAGCGCATTTATTAATGTACTGGGTAAAATAAGTTGTACTAAATTCTGTGTTTACTTCATTGTTAAATAGTTCATCAAGATACTCATTTTACAACAATTTTATGAACTTTCTCAGCATTGAGCGTGTTATTGTTCTTGTTTTTTTGTTGTATGCAATTTT
>VMBQ01001888.1:138147-170358 GCA_007657795.1 Dreissena rostriformis | reverse complement strand
TATATACGTAAATAAATAAATAAATAAGTGCTTTGACGGCAGTGATAGACGCTTTGTTTGACCTTAAAGACAGATTTCCGAAGACAAAGACGAAATATAAGACGCTTAGACTCATTTTACGCGATATGCGGAATGTATTTCTTTGTCAGTGTACAGACTGCACAAATGTTACAATAATTGCATCGGACGCTTATCAAGAGCACACGGACGTCAACAGGAAGACGCAAACTACAATAACCTTTAATGCAGCGAACGACCACAAAGGTGAATTCTAATTTATAATTGTTATTTAATCGTCAGTTTTTGTTATCACCTTTCTATCGGTCTGTAACATGTGTCTGTTAAAGCCTCTATGAATATTTTATAATAAAAACCTAAAAATCCTTACCTTAAAGCACACCATGTATAATCCAATTTGCAATTCGGAGTACACCTCCTCTTTGAAACTGCACGTATAGTCGATATGATTTTATGAAATTCACAACAATAAATCTTCATGCGAGCACCCTTTCCATGCATCACTTAGTTTGTGCATACATTTGTATTTTTAAACTCTATCCTTTACATGATCTATGACATCCGATATGTCGTTAACATGACTGTTGAACGCGGATGGTTTCAGGGGTCACGACACCCGATATATCGTTTAAAAGGTGGTTGAACGCGGATTGTATGACGGGATACTTACAGAAGAACCGTATACGTATTTGTGAAGTTAGCCTACCATAATTGCTCTATACTTTCGTACTTACTTAATTAATTAATTGTTTTTGTGTCCGAAAAATGATAATGCCAATGATATTGATTATGATAATGATAATGCTAATGATAATAATACACATAAGAATCATACGCATAAGAATCAACTATATCATCAAAATCATCATCGCTATCATTATCATCATCATCATGAACGTAATAATAATCTTTATAGTCATATTTGTAATATTATGCATCATAAATCATAGTCATTTATAGTAATACATCAACATCATGTTGGAATTTATTTAACAATAGATAATGTAAGTCGTATCCATAATCTCAGACATCATAAAACATAGTCATAGTCATGTATCACATGTACACAATTTTACGTTGACAAGTAAGCATCAGGATAACGAGAGATTTTTACAATAATTAATCAAGCAAATATAAAACCAATTAAGAGTAGGTTGCACGCGATGCAATTATCGTGTACTTAAGCTTGCACACGCGCATCAACCAATAATGCAGAAAGTGCACTCTTCTGAAAAGCTATTGGAACAAACGTGAATATAAATGAATATCATTGTACAACAGGGTAAATACTTTAAACACACAATTAATAACGTAATTAATAACAGTGTTTTATTTACTGGTTGATAGTCTTATGGTTCATCTACATAGATCTATTTGCATGAGTTTATAATTTAATGATAGCCTCATTTGAGGGCTCGAGTAGAACACAGGTGGCAACGCCACTGCGCTATTTAACATACGGGTCGTTGCCACATAGTTTGAGACCGTGTACAGTTACAAATTATAGATCGTATATATTACGAAGAGCTTGTTGTTTTCTTACTATGATTATTTAATTGAATATCGGGTTAAAACATTGTTTATTACCGGTATTCAACCCTATTAACCCAAATAACGCAAATGTTACGGTTATAATGATATTTTATTTTTCACTCATCAGTGTTGTATTTTGTTGCTTTTATTGTGTGAAATTTGCTGATCAGTTCCCTTCAAATCTGATAATTTCTTTTAAGCTCTTTTTATCCTGTGGCACTTTCGTGTTCTTTTTTCTCTGTCAGCATTTTTACACCTTTTCTTGTTATGGTAGTTAGGCCCTTCCTTGGGTCAAGATCAGCCACTTTCACACAGCTCTTAATTTTGAATGTATAGTACTGATATTATATTTTCGCTTACATTTTAATAATGTGCTATAGGAATACTGCTTTAATTGTGCTTTATTATAATAACTTTTTTTATGTATGCCATGAATTAATTATGTGTTGCAATTTGCTACTGTTTGTTAGGTCGGTCAAAAGCTATACATAGCTTATATTATATACATGTTATCTCATACCGACAATAAAAACATTTTGATATGATTTGATTTGTTCCAATGACTTCTCGCATTCTTCTGGTTGTGAAACACTTGTGTGATGTGCCACAGGATAAACGCAAATATGTCGATTTTTGAAAAAATGCAACTGTTCAATGAGTAAGGTTCATTAATTCTATTGGAAAATCTGAGTGTCCGAAAACTAGGAGAAATAACGGTGTTTAGCCTGTTTATCCCATAGCTGGAAAATACATCTTTTTTGTCTATTTAGTATAATTAAGTAAGCCCATTTATCATTTTAGTACATATTCAGCTTTTGAGCCGTTTGATATCTAGAAAGCTTATTAAATAGGTTGAAACATACATAAGCCTTTTTTTTCCACAATGCATCCTAGTCAGCATTTTTAGCCTGTTTGGCCGGTTCATAAAATAGGAAAACATATACAGACGATCGATTTACAAGCCACGTGCGTTATTTCCACGGCGATTGGGTATGCACATTTAAAGGCCCTATTTCGGACAAACAAGAGTTATCCTCCGCTAGCGACCTAGTGCACACTGAACGCCAGTCGGCTACCTGTCAGAAGCTGTAATAGTTTTGAAATAGTAGGACTTTTAATTAGGGTCCACGTCAGGGGACGTACATACATCCCAGTTAGCGTTGTACGCATTATTTATTTTACAAAGAGTGCATATGCACATTTAAAGGCCTATTTCTGAAAACGAGAGTGTTCCTCCGAAAGCGACCTAGTGCAATCTGACCTCGCGTTGGCTGCTTGTCGGGCTATCCTAGTTTCGGCCCGGACTTTAAATGAGGATTGGTGACGGGATGCTGCCTATTTATCATAATATGCGTTATTTCCACAGCGAGTGGGTATATACCTTTAAGGGCCCCTTTCGAACGAACAAGAGTTATCCCACTAAGCGACCTAGTGCACGCTAACCCCCCGTAGGCTGCATGTCGGGTTGACAAATTAGGCCCGGACGGCCTATTTAGCGTATGCTTATTAAATAGCCCATCTCAAGCAGTTTTGCACATTGTCAAATTGTGAATGTGATACTATGGATCTAATTGTTGACACGAAGATATCATTTAAATGCAAATCAGATAATCTGGATAGTAAACTCTTATGTCAAATTGAATAGACAGCTATCAAATTTCGCCACATAATGTGACCTATATTACTTCAAAATATATAATTATGCAAGATTGAAAATTATAAACTGCGTGACCATGTCCTTCATCATAACATGTATTTAAAATGATGAAGAATGAATAAAATAAACATTATCATTTGATACATGGTACAGGAAATTCCGGTTTAAAGAGGATTCCGGTTAAGAGGGCAAATTAACTATTTTACATTCAGAAGGTCAATTACATAGCCTAATGTGGAAAAACACACACTTTCAGCAAATTTTAATAGTTTATTTATATATAACATTAAATCATATCGCATCGCATAAGAACAACACATGTCACTTGTTTCAAATTACATCTCATTGTTAAACCGACTTTTGTTGGATGTAGAGTTGTTTTCTCATTAAGACATGTTCACATACTTTTTTGCACGATATCCCCGATCGTCGACTGTCCGACCCTATATTTCTCTGACAGCATCTTGAGTGTAGGTTTAGGCAACGAATGCCGGACAAAAACCCTCCCGGACAAAACCCCTCCCGTCAGTTTTATAGGGGTCGGACAAAACCCCTCACATGAAAAAACGGGGCCGGACAAAAACCCTCCCATTAAAAAACGGGGGCGGACAAAAGCCCTCCCGTGACAAAAAATGAGGCGGACACAAGCTTCCCCAGACATTCTTTATTTACAAATACAAATTGATTTTCATTTATTGCAGATTCAAAGTTTGATATTTTTAGCAAATGTTGTCAGCATTAAGTAAATTGTTCGGATTAATGAATGCAACATTGTGTGAAGCAATTACATGTGTCGTGGTTCAATTCCTTACTGTGATTAAACTAATTAAAAACTAAAAGTAGTTGCAGATTCACAGTTTCATATTTTGAGCAAATGTCGTCAGCAATGAGTAAATATTTCGAATTTATGAATACAACAATGCGTGAAGCAATTACATTTGTCGGTGTTTAATTGTTGTCACGGGAGGGCTTTTGTCCCCCACCGTTTTTTCATGGGGGGGGGGGTTGTCCGGCCCCGTTTTTTCATGGGAGGGTTTATGTCCGCCCCCTATTAAAATGACGGGAGGGTTTTTGTCCGGGAGGGTTTGTGTCCAGGAGGGTTTTTGTCCGTATTCCTTAGGCAACATCTCTGACTATGTTATTAGTTTGACTTTATCTTCTAGAGACAATTCCACGCGCCTTCGCTTAGAAGGACGTTCGGACAGTTTAAGTCGTAGTTATCTTAATTGCCATTTTAAAAATCTAAATGAATATCTAAATGCAACTGCTTCAAGTACTCTGAAAAATCACCATTTTACATGAAACTAAATTAACAACTGTAATAAACAATTCAAACTTAAATAGCATTAAACTTATTTAAATTTAACACGACATCCTACATGTTTGTTATCAGTAATAATAATACGTATTATCACTTTTATTGATGGATATGTACATCACAGGCTAAGTCTCTTTAGATTGTTTAGCGATTTTGAAAGTTTGCAAAATTTTCGAACACTTATATTTATTTCGTGCGTCTTCAATCCGCTACTCACAAGTTTTTGACTCTAGGTCTGAGGTGCAATAAACCGGTCCTGACCGGTTTACAGGTACAATTACGTATGGAATGACCCAATTTTGATCCAAAGAATGACCGGTATTCGGAATTGAGGGGTTTCCGGTCTTGAGGAGATATTTTACGCATGGTTTTATAGGGAAGATATTTTTCCGGTTTAGAGAGGTTTCCGGTAAAGAGAGGATCCGGTTTAGAGGGTTTCCACTGTAGTAAGAAAATGTTAGTACATTTCACAGGGGTTTTTAATGAAATTATTGCAATAAAATACTCCATATGTGGCATCTTATGTTTGCATGCAATACATATATTACAACATTTAGTTAAGGTTATACACAGTAATGAAATACTGATATATTTTTCAGAGCAAGATGTGCTTAAAATTGATTGTACATACAAAACTACAGACAACTGCACCTATATGGGTCTACCAATATAAGTGATAAAAAGCATTTCATATCACATGGACCTTGCGCTGAATATAACTCTTATCCCCCGTTAACGGAATTTGTGAGGTTATTTTTTTCTTTATCATCTAGGTTGGTTGCATCCCCTCACACATGTTTGCAATATTCGTTTGGGACTGAACATAGTTATGGGACTTATACCCCTTATTTAGCCTTTTTACTCTTCTCAATATCTATTCTTTAACACCAATATTCTTGTTAAAAAAGTAGTTACTCAGCCTATGATATCCAATTAAGACACTGTCAAGGCGAAATCTACTTAAATAGTGTATCTTCGATACACACACTCGTAAGTTATAAAGACATCTTAATGTATTTGTCGAAAATGAGTAATAATTAAGCCGAAAAATGATGTTCTATCAAAAAGTATTGTTTGTCATATTGCATGGCTTGTACTTCGTTATTCTTTATTACGGCTTTCAATTAAAAAAATTGTTAATGTAAATAACATTAAATAAATTATGAAAAGAAAGCAATGTGGCTAGGGATGCTGTTAACATTTCGTTTGCTAAAGTGCAATTGCAGTCACATAGTACGAATACCCAGATGAATTGGTTAACATTCTCTAAATTGTCCCTTTTCAAACACTTATTAAAGAAAATCCAATTGACCTAAAACAATCAAAGAAATTTAAACCTATCAAAATGATAGATGATTGTGGCAAAAATGAATTGTTCATTTTAAAAGAAGAGTTACGTAGTGATACATGGAGTGACAGATAAAGGTTTCCAAAAAACTTAAAAGATGTAGCGAAACCAAGGTTGACGTACATATCCTCACAACATAGACTTAAACTATAATTAGTAATCTGCCAGAAAAGTTGAATGTTGAAAAACATTGAACACACAGACGATGTTGCCAATTGTTCACCAATTTAAGTCATGTTCCAAAGCGGGTGCATTCATTACCTGATGAAGATGACGATAATACATCCAATTACAGGCTCCGCGCTGTGTCCAGTGGAAAGTTTCATTTTTTGTGACAAAAATATTTTCAAGGTTGAACAAAATATGCCAAAGAATAAATTAAGTTCGCAGATCTTATTGCCATAGTATAAATGTACCATATTGCCTACAGAAGAAATTATTTAATACCTCATACACGCCATGAAAGTAACGAAGTTTTAAGAAGCAAGCATTAATCAATATGTGCGCAGCGAAGCTTTCATATTTATGAGTTATATTGAAGAGCATAGTGTACAAGGACATAATGCGGAACGGCTCACAAGATAACCTAGTTGCATTCTTGAACACCACCCTTTTGAATATTGAGCTACATCCTTCTGTATATAATGAAAACTATAAAAACTATAAACTAAAATAATAAATTGTAATACATTTCTAATTATGGCAGCCTGAATTTGTAAACACATCGTCTGAACTATGGTATGAGGCTGATGTAGCGGCGAAAGTAAAGGCTTTTGAACTTGCTGCATATGACGAAATACGACTTTATGCAATTGCAATGATTATCTCGCCATAATACATGAAATGACCACACTCAGGACATTCGATACTTTCAGGGGAACGGCAGAGATTGTCAACTTCTTTGTGTCTGTTATTTATGCAAAGTCAAGTATAGAATTCGAAATAAATCGTGTACGCAACACATTTCAACAACATGCGAACTCCTTTTTTTTGAAGATTTATGTAAAGCAGCAAGCTTTTGTCAGTGGTTGATGCCAAACCATATCCATTTGCCGATGACTGGCCATCATCTAACCGCAAATGCAGAAATGATCACACGTTTAAACTCTTTGGCCATGCACAATCATATAAACGGACAACTGAGCTTAAACATGACCATTTGAAACGAAGTCATTAATTCAGGAACAATATTACTCAAACACAAATTCAATTAAAAACAATAATGTGTTTCACTTTTGCTGGGACAACTTCGATTGAATCAGGAAACACCATACGCTGTTAGTACAGCACATTCCACACATGGCATTATGTTGCAAGATACCTTATATTCATTCGTTGCAGTCAATGATGCACCATCTCAGGAACCCATGATAAAAGAAAGAACTGTCATACCAAATGAGTTATATATCAAACCGCGCTACGCCAAGCCGAAAGATGAACTTAATTAAGTATTTATAACAAAAAGATCGGAATATGACAAGGAGTTTGGCATGCAACCAACCCCCATTAAGTCCAAATGATGATGTTGTCAGTACCAGAGAGCATATTGTAAATGCCTGATGCCTTTGAAGAAATAGCAAAGATGGTGTATCGGTCATATTCCAAAGTGTGGTCGCAAAGAGTTTGTCACGAATACATACCATGAAACCTCTGTCAAATCATTAGACAGAAAACGTAGTAATACATCTCCAACATTTCTATTGTCAGTTGCCAACACCCAGACGCCAAGGGACTTGAACCGTTTTATTTTAAACGATAAGAGCACAACACAGCTTCTAAAGTTTTTGTTTGAAAAATGGAGCACTGTTACATATTCAGAAACACCTAAGGACAGCCACATTTATTTTGTACTTGGTGAATGCTGCTGTTTTCTTACACACTATGACGGACGGATAACTGATGTCGTTCCAGATGATTCTTTGTTTTCGTCTCAAAAGGAAACAGAAACAAGAATTATGGTCACGCGTAAAATTGTTTAAATTGCAATATTTACCTTCAAACGGACCCCTTTGATGCTTCGCATAAATGGTTTTCTTGTTATCTATTATTAGGGCTTAAGCGGTCCCTACACATTACGTTTAAAATCCACGGCGCATTTATTGTAATCCAACACGGCACTCGAAATTTGATTTTTAAACCAAACTACTATTAATAAACGAGAACATAGAGTGGGTATGAAAGCTCAGAAAAGAAATGAAGTTATTGGTATGAAAAGAAGAATGATTATCAAATAACAATATGCTCAATATTAAGGAAAGCTATCCGTTTCAAACAAACAAGTAAGACTTACGAAACACACATTTAAGATAACATGAATGTATCGACAGTTTTCCCCCTGAATTCAATACATAGAGTGATACAATCACGCGGACTGTGTGGTCTCGAGGCTGAGGTCCGGTACTTATTGTACAGTTAAGGGGTCACACATTATGTTATCGTTTTTCATGGCTTCATAATATTTAAATTCTTGTTTGCATTCCTTTCATATCCATCCCGTTAGTGTTCAAATATCCGAAAAAGCATGCACCTATTGCGCAATCGGTTTTACAGTGAAGGAAACTTTTTGTGAAAATAAACTGCTGCGTACTTCCTTAAATTCGATGGTTCTAATTAAACAGCTGCACTTGAATGTTATATAGAATATATTTCAAACAAAAGCTAGTCAACCGCTTAGCCATATCTTGACTTACCTTTGTTTAGTCAAAGGTAATAGTAATATAGGTATACAAATGAGTGTTCCTATATATGTAAAACTGTTTAATCCTACACTAATTTTAAACATACTGACACATATAGGTATGACCTTGCATCTAGTTTAAAACCGAAAACCATTAACAGAAGGAAACCAACTGGTATATATATCAGAAAAAAAAATCAGTGAGCGTAAAGAGTTGTGCTATGGCTGCTGAAAACTGCTTAAAATATCCACCAAAAATAATACAGCCTTACATACTTTATAATGACACCTTGTATGAGTCATATTTGTCAACTCGCATTTTCCCTTGTTGTATACCATGCAAATATGCAAATTTAAAATTCTCAAGTGGCAGACTGTCCAATCTTAGAATATTAATCATGCTCATTTACATATTCTACATTTCATCCATTTCTTCAAAACAAGAACCGTTCGGGTCCACAACAAAAACAAAAACAGTGGGATGTTTATGTTTGTTTTTAGCATTCGAAATGGTTCTCACAGCTGGAATGCAGCAAAAGGATGTGCAATTCAAAAGGTATATCCCGGATTGCATTATATGCGTCCTTCAATATGTTTTATTGTTAGCATTTATATACCCAATTAATATCCAATAGGATAAAAAATTAAGAGAAACAAATCAAAAATAGGGACAAATATATTCTGAATACACATCTATTGAAGTTTAATCTTGTCAATCATAATACAATTGGTAAGAGTAAACATAATCGTTCAATAGATACAAACATATATGGATAGAACTAGTTAAGTGCTGCACACAGGTTATTTTATGTTATTATAATATCGGCAACTGAACTATAAATAATCCTTTCAAAATCACATACCAAAAATGATTAACCGTTATTATTTGAATGAACAAACACTTTATGCATAAAAAAGGTCATTATTGGTTGTACCTTCTATGAGTGGGGTTTTCATATTCACATTCCCTGATCAGAATAGTCCGCTTTATTATTCAACAATTGAAGTCATCTCAGCACATCATCTCTAATTTTAAAATGAATAAATACAATACAAAGTGAAGAGGTATAATAAGTTTGCACCCAGTGAAGAATAATGTCGAACAAGATCGAAAATATTAATTTTGAAAAGGGAACGTACATGTTTCATACCGAACACAGTTTTAAATTATGCAAATATTAATCCAACTACTAAAAGCGTCAACAGATTGTGTTGTACGGATCAGCCTCGAATAAAAACTCATGGGTTGAAAAGTATGGTGTGTTAATCACAATTGTTTTGTTGACATTCAATTTCAATGTGATGACAAAACGCTCCATCACCCTCAATAAGGTGCGATTTGCTTATATTGTTCTGTGTTAAATAAGTGCATATATGGCGGCAAATATAACGCTGAAGGCGTTAAACGACAACACGGGCGAACCACTCGTCGGACCGTCAGCTTTTTGGTCAGTAATCCATTGATCCACCACGTATTGCAGCACCGACAGAGGCAACGAACCGTAGCGAAGAACTGTGTAGTGGAAGTCGGCTAAATTAAACTTCCTGCCTAAAATTGGAAATGTTATATATATTTATTGAGGTAAGCCTACATGAGAGAGAAATACAGAGAGCTTTATGATAGCCAATGTTTTATTAACTGCTTAAGCAAAATATTATTAAAACAAAAATTACTGAAACAACAAACTATCCGCTGTCTGGAATTATACACATTTTGCTCATATAACAATGTATATACACAATTACCCGTGTGGTAATTGTTTTAAGACAATTATGGGCTGATCATGAAAAGTACTTTTATAACATTGACTATCCGAAGATGTTTATATGAATGGTTTACCAACACAGTCNCGTAAAGTGTCATCCCAGATTAGCCTGTGCAGTCCGCACAGGCTAATCCGGGACGACACTTTAGGCCTTAACTGGATTTTTGCTAAGAAGAGACATCATTTAAACGAAAAATTCCATAAAAGCGGAAATTGTCGTCCCTGATTAGCCTGTGCGGACTGCACAGTCTAATCTGGGTGACAATTTACGCACAAGCAGTTTGCCCAGTTTTCTTAGAACACGTCACATTTATTGAAGGTTAATCTTGTAAATCATAATACAATTGATAAGAGTAAACATAAACGTTTAATAGATACATACATATATGGAGAGAACTAGTGAAGTGATGCACACAGGCAATTTTATATTATTAGAATATCGGCAACTGAAATATTAAAAATCCTTTCAAAATCACATACCAAAAAGGATTAACCGTTATTGTTTGAATGAACGTTGTAGTTTTCCGCCTCCCTGAACATACGCTCTATGCATAAAATAGGTCAGCATTGGTTGTACCTACTATGAGTGGGATTTTCATATTCACATTCCCTGATAAGAATAGTCCGCTTTATAATTCAACAATACTGATTGAAGTCAACTCAGCACATCATCTCTAATTGTAAAATGAATAAATACAATAAGAAGTGAAGAGGTATAATAAGTTTGCACCAAGGGAAGAATAATGTCGAACAAGATCGAAAATATTAATTTTTAAAAAGGGAACGTACATGTTTTACATCGAACACAGGTTTAAATTATGCAAATATTTATCGAGCTGCTAAAAGCGTCAAAGGTCACGTTGTACTGATAAGCCTCGAATAAAAGTTCATGGGTTGAAAGGTATGGTGTTTTAATCACCATTGTTTTGTTGACATTCAATTTCCATGGGATGACAAAACGCGCCATCACCCTCAATTAGGTGCGATTTGTTTATATTGTTCTGTGTTAAATAAGTGCATATATGGCGGCAAATATAACGCTGAAGGCGTTAAACGACAACACGGGCGAACCACTCGTCGGACCGTCAGCTTTTTGGTCGGTAATCCATTGATCCACCACGTATTGCAGCACCGACAGAGGCAACGAACCGTAGCGAAGGGCTGTGTAGTGGAAGTCGGCTAAATTAAACTTCCTGCCTAAAATTGGCAATATTATATATATTGATTGATGTTAGCCTACATGAGAGAGAAATACAGAGAGCTTTATGATAGCCAATGTTTTATTAACTGCTTAATGAAAATATTATTGACAACAAAAAATACTGAAACAACAAACTATCCGCTGTCTGGAATTATATACATTTTGCTCATATAACAATGTATGTACACAATTACCTGTGTGGTAATTGTTTTAAAACAATTATGGGCTGATCGTGAACAGTGAACATGACAAGTCGTATGTACTTTTATAACATTGACTATCCGAAGATGTGTATAAGGTTGGTTTACCAACACAGTCTAAAGAACTCAACGTAGTTGGTTTACTTAAACTCGCTGACGAAGCTTTTGTCATAATCTTATGTTGACCGATTTAATCTTAAGTGTTTAAAACCATTTGATTGACTATTTTACCTAAAGCGTCGGAAGCCTTTTTCCTGAGTTCTTTGAACTTCAATTCTCCGATCTTATAGCTGACGGCCTGTCCGGGAATGGTGGCGTAGCGGTCAATCTCGTTTTCCGCTGCTTCGTAGGTGAAATAAGTGTAATTCAGCATGTACTCGATAGCGCGGTCCTTCGTCCAGCTGAGGAAAAATAATGTACCAATAATAAATAAAAAGTAAAGCCACGTAGTTAATTAAACTTTCTGATCCGAATATTCGTTATTTAGCGGATAATGGTAATATTCTGATGTTCAATGCTCTAAATATAGGTCGACTACACCATTTTAAAAGCTTGTCATTCTAGGAATGGTATGCAGTCACTTCAACTCTGATGACACAAACGCCCCATGAATCTAATTTCATTACGATGCTCAAAAGCAATCACATACGGATGAATTATACACCGAGCAACCTGATTAAAACACGTTGTTCCTTATCTATTACATGACTATAAAGACAACTTCCAGACTCAAGTAATCAATATTAGTTGCTCATAAAGAGAGTCACTTACTTGTATTCGTGGATGCCTGTATCTACCACTAATCTTACTGCTCGGAACATCTCACCGCTATAACGACCAAGTCTGGAAGCATTCATACATGTTCATTTTAGTATAATTTACAAACGAAACTATACCTTATCTTTAAAATGATTTCATATGATATAAACAACGCATGTGTTAAAGAATGAATGTGAACCATAATACGTGTATGTCTTGTATACGTAACACTCATATGCAATGTATATGTACCTGTTGGAATAAGCAAAAGGTATAAAAACAGATCATGCTATAGTTTTCATTATCCTTTGTTATAATCGGATTTAAATATGTTAAAGTAAACATATGAGATCCATCCTTGTTCCTGTACGTTTTAGTATTAGGTATAATCATCATATGGTAAGTTACTTAAGTAGTTACTGACATTTCATAATCGTCATGATAGACGCCCATTTCTTCTCCAAGAAACTCCGAATACAGACCCCATCCCTGAAAATAAAAGTTTAATCAATGAAGATGTCAAGCATCGAAGCATGCAAATCATGTTCATCAACTTAAGAAACTCCTATTATGATGATGTTAATAAAGAAGAAATCGATTTATGTGTTATATGCACTATTAAATAAGGTTATCACGTTGTGATTTTCAGAGCCTTGATACAAGTATGCACCTATGTCGAATATGTTCATGAACATTTTTGATGGGCAAAAACAAAATGTTTGCAATGTTTAGTCCTCCCTATTTACATTTAAATTACATGTATGTGAAATTCAATGAGGAGTACATGGGTAGTACATGTGACATCCATCTAATTTGTACTGAACGTTCATTTAACATACATTTAGATTTTCAGGGAATATTCTCCATCTCAATTTACAAGAGTCTGAAATCTTGAGGTACACAAATGTACTGACCTCAATATACGAGTTGAAGACCGGAAAGAAGTATGGTGCATTGTAGGAGATCACCTCAAAGTTCTTCATGAATGGAGGGATGTCGGCGAGAAGGCCATAACTGACCTGTACATTCAAACAGGAATGAGACATTCTGACAGCATTTTATTATGTAGAGCATAAAACGGACTTAAACAAGCAAACAGAAAGTCGTATCAAACGGACAATTTACAATACAATGTACACTATAAATCACAAATAAAATAGCGGCAGCAAACGTTGAATGTGGTTTATAATCACATACATGACAGTTCAGGAAAATATCTATGTGAAAGCCAACGCTCAGCTTTTGAATATTTATCACATTATCACAACGTTTCATTTACGTGTTGTCTGTAGGATTGCAATCAATGTTATCGCATATTATTATAAAGCCTAAAGATATTTAAATGGATGTCCTTTGAACGAGAAAACGGTCTTCGACATAAAACATATATGATGTTCAACATCGCACTAACACGTTAATAGTCATATCCCCGTGAATGAAGTTTGAAAGGGTGTATATAGGGGTCATGCTTACTGACGGACGCTTGTTGGTTGGTTTGTTTATGCCTTTAAATTAAGCAATTTTAGGCATGCCTTTAAATTAAGCAATTTTAGGCATGCCTTTAAATAAAGCAATTTTAGGCATAACATGTTATAGGTTTGTGGTGGGAACTACTTGTACATATCTTAATTGTTTACTTGAAAGTTTAAATAGGTCATCACCATAAATTGTAAGTGTGCAAGACACTTTTTAATGCCCATAAATCCACACGTTTTTTTCAATTAAAGGCCCTTGAACTAAGCTACTATTATATTGGAAGCATAAAATGTTCTAAATTTATGGAACGAACTACTTCTACAATTCCCAATGGATTGAATTGAACTTTGAAATATGTCTCAACCATAAATCTAAAGCTTACTGCATTTTTTCAAAACATCAGGAGAAAGTTTAAAGTGAATCATAGAAATAATTAACACAATTAAGTATGTGTGATTTCAAGTTTTATTGCAAATAGTCTGCTCTAATCACATTTTTTTAAAATGTTTGTTGCTTAACAAATAAAGACGTTATTTGCAAAAATGTCACTGTCATTTTTCTACTTGGAGTTAAGAGCAAAACAGTTCTTAGTTGTGTTAAAACTTCTTTAAATTATCAATTAAGAGTATTTATCAAATAGTTAATACTTTTCCCATTGTGAAATAAGAATATCATAAATATTGCAGAAATGAAATTACAACCTTGTTGCACAAAAACAAATTCATAAAAGCGAAAAAGTTTTAAGTAACTTTAAGTGACGTTCAAAACTATTTGAAAATATCACTGTATATCATATATATGAAATTGAATACACATATCATTTTAAAAATAGTTATTTTTGAAAAACAATTGAAACAAGGTTACTTAGAACCATTTTGCTCAAATAAAAAAGGTCATACATATTATTCTTAAATCATTTAATAAAGGGAAAAAGTTCTAAGCTACAGTTCATCTTAATTAAGTCATTATACTAAATTTATCGCAATCGTCTGTCGCTTAAAACATTTGAAAAGTACACAATTAATAATTAAATGTCTTAAAAGAAAGAAGTTTTGAAATATTACATTTAAACAAAACATTTAACATTGTGTGTTCCAAGTATTCATAAATTTCGATAAAAAGGTTATTTGTATCAATCAATCTTGTTCTGTGTACCAACTATTCATAAATTCCGATAAAAATGTTATTTGTATCAATCAACTTTTTCAAACCTATATATTTTGTGTGCCTACCTGAAACTTTTTGGAATTTAAGGGTGAGTTTTCTATAATTGTTGCTACATTTTTCTTATTTGCGACATTAATTTATACATTGGCAGATTTGTGTCACTAAAATGCCTTCATACAGTATGAAAAACTAGTGCAAGGTAAAAATAAGTTCACAAAAAAGTTTAGCCAACATATCGACAATTATTTGCTCAATAAGATTCGTATTAGTTTAGGCCTAAGACAAGTCAATTATACACTGACGTATGTGGCGAAGTAATTTAAAAACGTTATATATTAAATGATTCAACAACTTTAATATTTGTTAAGTTCATTCTGAATTTTACTTGTAGAAAGTTCCCACAGGTCAAGCACACAACAACAACATTTACTATAATCAGTAGAGCACTCTTTAGCATGGTGTTTTATTAAATGTGAAGAATATAATAATCATAAGATTAAAATGTCAGCATGCACATTCAGATTCAAGGATATCACAAGTCTCACATCTCATCAACAAGGTGCCACAACGAGAATATATAATGGAATGCAAGCATAAAGCAGGTTAGCCTTTGCAGCATAATTATATATTCACTTTTTATAACACTTCTGATTCCACAAAGCTATTATTACCATCATGATAAGCAACATCACAGTATTTCTTAGGTTAATGCAATATATTTTGACAATCATGCAAAAGTAATAAAGTATAAAGTTACAATAAAAGATACACATGACAAATATGTATGATACAAGCAACATTTACTCTGATATAACAAGCAGTTTTCAACTAGATTAAATTTCATTAACACGGTCATGTCACATAACATCAGAAAAACAGTCCTGGCACTAAACACTTAACCTTTCACAAATACAGTCATAGTATCAACTACTTCACATCTAACAAACAATCATGCTCCTATTTACTTTCCATCTCATCAATATGGTCAAACTAATAATTTCTTCCGATCTCATAAACACAGTAGTGGTATTTAATACTTCACATTTAATAAACACTGTTATGGTTTTAATAACTTTCCATGTTATAAACACTGATAACCGCCATATAAAAGACACAGTCATGATAATCATATCTGTCCATCTCATACACACAGTGATGGTACTGATAACCGCCATCTTGAAGACACAGAAATGGTATTCATTTCTGCACATCGCATAAACAGATTCGTGGCACTAATAACCGACATATCAAAAACACAGTCATACATAACAGAGGTATATCTGCATTNGGTCAATTTCGTTTTCCGCTGCTTCGTAGGTGAAATAAGTATAATTCAACATGTACTCGATAGCGCGGTCCTTCGTCCAGCTGAGGAAAAATAGTGTACCAATAATAAATAAAAAAGTAAAGCCACGTAGTTAATTGAACTTCCTGATCCGTATATTCGTTATTTAGCGGATAATGGTAATATTCTGATGTTCAATGCTCTACATATAGGTCGACTACACAATTGTAGATCTAGGCGTGTAAATCTATGAATGGAATGAAGTCACTTCAACTCTGATGACACAAACGCCCCATGAATCTAATTTTATTATGATGCTCAAAAGCAATTACATACGGATAAATCATACACGGAGCAACCTGATTAAACGTTGTTCCTGATCTATTACATGACTATAAAGACAACTTCCAGACCACTTCCAGTAATCAATATTAGTTGCTCATAAAGAGAGTCACTTACTTGTATTCGTGGATGCCTGTATCTACCACTAATCTTACTGCTCGGAACATCTCATCGCTATAACGACCAAGTCTGAAAACATTCATACATGTTCATTATAGTATAATTTACAAACAAAACTACACCTTATCTTTAAAATGATTTCATATGATTTTAACAACGCATGTGTTAAAGAATGAATATGAGCCATAATACGCGTATGTCTTATATACGTAACACTCATATGCAATGTATATGTACCTGTTGGATAGAGCAACAGTTATTTAAAACAGATCATGCTATAGTTTTCATTATCCTTTGTAATAATCGGATTCAAATATGTTAAAGTAAACATATCAGATACTGTACGTTTAAGTATTAGTTATAATCATCATATGGTCAGTTACTAAAGTAGTTACTGACATTTCATAATCGTCATGATAGACGCCCATTTCTTCTCCAAGAAACTCCGAATACAGACCCCATCCCTGAAAATAAAAGTTTAATCAATGAAGATGTCAAGCATCGAAGCATGCAAATCATGTTCATCAACTTAAGAAACTCCTATTATGATGATGTTAATAAAGAAGAAATCAATGTGTGTTATATGTACTATTAAATAAGGATATCACGTTATGATTTTCAGAACCTTGATACAAGTTGCTATTTAATGAATACAACAACATACCTGTATGCACCTATGTCGAATATGTTCATGAACATTTTTGATTGGCAAAAACAAAATGTTTGCAATGTGTAGTCCTCACTATTTACATTTAAATTACATGTATGTGAAATTCAACGAGGATTACATGGGAAGTACATGTGACATCCATCTAATTTGTACTTAATGTTCATTTAACATACATTTATATTTTCAGGAAATATTCTCCACCTCAATTTACAAGAGTCTGAAATTTTGAGTTACACAAATGTACTGACCTCAATATACGAGTTGAAGACCGGAAAGAAGTATGGTGCATTGTAGTAGATCACCTCAAAGTTCTTCATGAATGGAGGGATGTCGGCGAGAAGGCCATAACTGACCTGTAGATTCAAACAGGAATGAGACATCATGACAGCATTTGATTATGTAGAGCATATAACGGACTTCAACATGCAAACAGAAAGTCGTATCAAACGGACAATTTACAATACAATGAACACTATAAATCACGAATAAAAGAGCTGCTGCAAACGTTGTATGTGGTTTATAATCACATACATGACAGTTCAGGAAAATATCTATGTGAAAGCCAACGCTCAGCTTTTGAATATTTATAACATAATCACAACGTGTCAGATACGTTTTGTCTGTAGAATTGAAATCAATCTTATCGTATGTTATTATAAAGCCTAAATATATTTAAATGGATGTCCTTTGAACGAGAAAACGGTCTTCGACATAAAACATATATGATGTTCAACATCGCACTAACACGTTAATAGTCATATGCCCATGAATGAAGTTTAAAAGGGTGTTTAAAGGGGACATGCTTCCTGCCGGGCGGTTGTTGGTTGGTTTGTTTATGCCTTTAAATTATGCAATTTTAGGCATAACATGTTATAGGTTTGTAGTGGGAACTACTTGTACACATCTCAATGTTTTTACTTGGAAGTTAAAATATGTCATCACCATTAATTGTAAGTGTGGAAAACACTTCTTAATGCCCATAAATCCACACGTTTTTTCAATTAAAGGCCCTTGAACTAAGCTGCTATTATATTGGAAGCATACAATGTTCTCAATTTATGGAACGAACTACTACTACAATTCCCAATGGATTGCATTGAACTTTGAAATATGTCGTAACCATAAATTTAAAGCTTTTTCAAAACATCAGGAGAAAGATTAAAGTGTTTCATAGAAACAATAAACACAATTAAGTATGTTTGATTTCAAGTTTTATTGTTAATAGTCTGCTCTAATCACATTTTAAAATGTTTGTTGCTTAACAAATAAAGACGTTATTTGCAAAAATTTCACTGTCATTTTTTCTACTTGGAGTTAAGAACAAAACAGTTCTTAGTTGTGTTAAAACTACTTTAAATTATCAATTAAGAGTATTTATCTAATAGTTAATACTTTTACCATTGTGAACTAAGAATATCATAAATATTGCAGAAATGAAATTACAACCTTTTTGCACTAAAAAGTACGTTTTTTAACAAATTCATAAAAGCGAAAAAGTTCTAAGTAACGTTTAGAGATGTTCAAAACTATTTGAAAATATCACTGTATATCATATAAATGAAATTGAATACACATAGCATTTTAAAAATAGTTATTTTTTGAAAAAAATTGAAACAAGGTTACTAAGAACCATTTCGCTCAAATAAAATAGGCCATACATATTATTCTTAAATCATTTAATAAAGTGAAAAAGTTCTAAGCTACAGTTCATCTTAATTTAGTCAAAATACTAAATTTATCGCAATCGTCTGTCGCTTAACACATTTGAATAGTACACAATTATTAATTAAAATGTCTTAAAAGAAAGAAGTTTTGAACATTTACATTTAAACAAAACATTAAACAAGACCCAGGTATACGTAATTAGAACAATTAGTTGTTGTGTGTTCCAACTGTTCATAAATTCCGATTCTTTCTCATCAATATGGTCAAACTAACATCTACTTCCGATCTCATAAACACAGTAGTGGTACTAAATACTTCACATTTAACAAACACTGTTATGGTTTCAATAACTGTCCATGTAAGAAAAAACGGATAACCGCCATCTCAAAGACACAGTCATGGTATTCATTTCTGCCCATCTCATAAACACAGTCATTGTACTGATAGCCGCCATCTCAAAGACACAGTAATGGCATTCATTTCTGCCCATCTTATAAACACAGTCATGGTACTGATAACCGCCATCTCAAAGGCACAGTAATGGTCATGATTTCTGCCTATATGATAAACACAGTCATGGCACTGATAACCGCCATCTCAAAGACACATTCATGGAATTCATGTCTGCCCATATCATTAACACAGTGATGGTACTGATAACCGCCATCTCAAAGACACATTCATGGAATTCATGTCTGCCCATCTCATAAACACAGTCATGGTACTGATAGCCGCCATCTCAAAGACACAGTAATGGTATTCATTTCTGCCCATCTTATAAACACAGTCATGGTACTGATAACCGCCATCTCAAAGGCACAGTATTAGTCATGATTTCTGCCTATATGATAAACACAGTCATGGCACTGATAACAGCCATCTCAAAGACACATTCATGGAATTCATGTCTGCCCATATCATTAACACAGTGATGGTACTGATAACCGCCATCTAAAAAAAAACATTCATGGAATTCATGTCTGCCCATCTCATAAACACAGTCATGGTACTGATAACCGCCATCCCAAAGACACAGTCATGGAATTCATGTCTGCCCATATCATTAACACATTGATGGTACGGATAACCGCCATCTCAAAGACACAGTAACTGCCCATATCATAAACACAGTCATGGTACTGATAACCGCCATCTCAAAGACACAGTCATGGTATTCATTTTTGCCCATCTCATAAACACAGTCATGGTACTGATATCCGCCAACTGAAAGCCACATTAATGGTATTCATTTCTGCCCATCTCATAAACACAGTCATGGTACTGATAACCGCCATCTCAAAGACACAGTCATGGTATTCATTTCTGCCCATCTCATAAACACAGTCATGGTACTGATAACCGCCATCTCAAAGACACAGTAATGGTATTCATTTCTGCCCATCTCATAATAACAGTCATGGTACTGATAACCGCCATCTCAAAGACACAGTAATGGTATTCATTTCTGCCCATCTCATAAACACAGTCATGGTACTGATAACCGCCATCTCAAAGACACAGTAATGGTATTCATTTCTGCCCATCTCATAAACACAGTCATGGTACTGATAACCGCCATCTCAAAGACACAGTAATGGTATTCATTTCTGCCCATCTCATAAACACAGTCATGGTACTGATAACCGCCATCTCAAAGACACAGTAATGGTATTCATTTCTGCCCATCTCATAAACACAGTCATGGTACTGATAACCGCCATCTCAAAGACACAGTAATGGTATTCATTTCTGCCCATCTCATAAACACAGTCATGGTACTGATAACCGCCATCTCAAAGACACAGTAATGGTATTCATTTCTGCCCATCTCATAAACACAGTCATGGTACTGATAACCGCCATCTCAAAGACACAGTAATGGTATTCATTTCTGCCCATCTCATAAACACAGTCATGGTACTGATAACCGCCATCTCAAAGACACAGTAATGGTATTCATTTCTGCCCATCTCATAAACACAGTCATGGTACTGATAACCGCCATCTCAAAGACACAGTCATGGTATTCATTTCTGCCCATCTCATAAACACAGTCATGGTACTTAAAACGCCATCTCAAAGACACAGTCGTGGTATTGATTTCTGCCCATTTCATAAACACAGTCATGGTACTGATAACCGCCATCTCAAAGACACAGTCATGGTATTAATTTCTGCCCATCTCATAAACACAGTCATGGTACTGATAACCGCCATCTCAAAGACACAGTAACTGCCCATATCATAAACACAGTCATGGTACTGATAACCGCCATCTCAAAGACACAGTAATGGTATTCATTTCTGCCCATCTGATAAACACAGTCATGGTACTGATAACCGCCATTTTAAATACACAGCAATGGTATTAATAACTGCCCAACTCATAAACAGATTCTTGGTACTGATTACCGTCATCTCAAAGACAAAGTAAAAAATAACAGAGGTATTTCTGCATTTAAAATATTGTTGAAAAACGCTTATAAATGTATTAATAAATATGCTGTTTCTGTATGTGGTACCATTAAAAACAGTACCTACCTACTTGGGTACCTCACACAATTTGTGTAACTGTATCTCAAACGATTTTGTATTTGGATGACCGCTTGAATCCTTCATTGTACGTACATAATTGCACTATTAAATAATAAGTTTTGCTTCCTGACATAGCAAGAATTAAAGTAATCTATGGAAACCCGTAGTAAACATAAATAATACAATATGATTCTGACATTTGTTAAATCTACTCTGATTGTGCTGCAGTTTCTAACTTTACATTTGTAAATATTTAAATTAACTTGCAAACTAAACAATTCAATCACATCTGACCAGCAAAGATACCAATCAACCCCCTCCCTCTGCAAGGTAACTGACAAAATAACATCTCATTGTACCTTTTACATGCACGAATACCAACTAAATACGGTCACTCAAGAATGTTTACCTACTCATTTACTGTGATATAAAACTCGTGTTAAAAGCTAATTGTAAACATAATGAACTGAGGAGGTGAACCTATTTATATCAACCGCAGGCGTAAAACAACTCACCTGAGAGTGATGGCCAGGCAAGGCTTCGTGAAGTGAAAACGAAACCATGGAATATGATGGACTGTAAAAGAAAGGGGATGGTGTTTGAAAAAAGTGCATTGAATGAACAATATTGTTGTGTTCATGCATTGGTACTTATATCATATGTGTTGTATTTGATAAAGTCATGTTGTTATCAAATTGCCATCAAATGTTCAATTTCCTTGTAAAATAATTTGAAATCACACACATTAAGCTTGTAATGAGAATTGAACACGAATTTTGTTCCCGCTTCCGGGTCAGTGTCGTGGGTTTATATTTTTAGGTTAACTGTATATAGTATAATCCTTATCCGACTTCTAGAATTATTTCACGAAAGCGGATATATTACATGAACTAACTTGTCCTTGAGTCTGAAGAGGTTTACAAAGAAAGTTCCCGGACTTGACCCGTCAGCAGTTCCTTCTCGGTAACTTCCAGAAACTCCGTCCGTAGGATAAGCTCGAACCCTGCACAATAAGGATAATTTTAATGTCGTCGTGTGACAAGACCGCATTTAAATAGCCCCGTTACCGATTGCTTTGATATAAAACTATCCACAATTTATTCAGTATATTTTAACTGGACATATTGCCCAGCAAAGCAACAGTTTAAAATATATATTTGTTCAAAATAACGATTATTTTCATGATGACCTATTGCTTTTGCACAATTTTGTTTAGTAAATGGATGAAACACAATAGTTTAAATGTCCTTGTTCCAGAAGTCGTTATTGACTAACAATGTTTAGTTCAATAAAAGAATGTGTTGGATATGATTTTGCAATTAGTACATACGGTATGTGTTGCGCTCTAAAATAAATATACAAACAATGTATAACATAAAGAACAAGTAAAAACTGCGTAATTTCAAGAACGAAAGTTTTTAAGCATATAATTGAGCGTGTTCATATACATGTATACATTGAATTTCTTGTATTGAATAATAATTAAAAAAAAAATGAGCCTGTTTGGGTACGACATCATCAAACTTAGTAGGCAGTGTAGGGTATGTATTTTACATTTATGATTTCGTTTAAAACGACGAAATGCTTTACTGAATTTAAATAAGGAACTGTTTTCGCATGTTGAATACACGTAGGTACTTGTATTTGTGTTGTATAGTCTCGAATAAATATTCTGATGTATCATACTACACACATTATCGTGAGATGATCTAAATTTGTTTAAGGAGCATGGATAATACAGATAATAAAGGGCTCTTACTCCAGCGGCAAGTCTGGAATATGATGAAAGTATTTCGGCATCAATGGCTTAACTCGTTCGAAAATAATTTTGTTGAAATTCTCCAGGGCATCAGCCTACAAATGCAAGTATACGTATTTCAATCAAAATTAATTGTTTATCCGTTAACCATGTGCATGGTTCTCGTGCGAATTAAATGAGAATACTAGATAAGTGTTGAATACAGATAAGTTTATTTAGCTAATTGATTCTAAGCAACGAGTCTTTTGGAGTGGTTCAGGTTATTTTGTACCAAACAAAAAAAAAACTAATCAGTGTTTGACTCTTACTTGGCATGCATTATTGTCAGCTTTTTGAAAGTCGTATCTTCGTAAAGAAAGTAAACAAATGGCAATAGCTTTAAACAACACTATATTATCAAATGACATCTTGAAAATAAAACAAATTACGTCAAAGGCGTGTTAACTTAATTTAACAATAAACAAGTTATAATTTGGTTTGTTATTTGAAGAAATACATATCATGTTTACATAGTTAAGTGTGACATTGCGTTAATTGTGTTTATAAATATTATTATGGGTAATCATAACTAGATCATAGTTATAATGTTTAACGGACATTGTATAAACTGCACCATTTTAATACGTAGTCTATATAATTTCAAAATAATAACATAATCGGAATAATTTCAATAAACATTATTTTGAGATAAAGGTCAATATATTTAACTCACTGTATTATTGAAGATATACTTCGGGCTATTTGACAAAGCGGCATACATGTCTGATATCTTTGTTGTGACCGGAAACCCTATGTTGATCATTTTCTGAAAAACAACAACACCAAAGTCAGTTAATGTACTACTTTACGTGTCGATTAAATAGTATTCTATTAATGAATTGATGGAATGAGTGGGGAGATCAAAATAATTTGAACACCGATTCTTTCTGTGCATTTGATGATGGAAACCATACTTTTCGCAGAGATTTTAATATACATGTCACTAGTTTCATGTGTGATATTTTCAGTAGTCCTGACCATTCTGCCGTGTGTTATCGTTTATGTTACATATTATCCTATTTTGCTCCTCCACTTATCTCCGAACCGGCTTTCCGTACTTATTCATTCAGTTCATAGCGCAAATTCATGACGCATCAAGTGTGACGTAATTTCTGTGACGAAACACATCAGTTTAAGTGTAAGACTCTCTGGAATATAAGGACTAGTCGGACGTGGCGTTTTTTAAAAGTAACATGTTTGTCTAAAGCATCAACGGAATCAAAAACGTATTTCGGATTGTGTGTTTGTCATGCATAATTGTAAACTTCGATAGGGTTACAATAAAAAAGTGTGATTTACAATTAATGTCTATACAAAGATGAAAGGATAGAAAATGGAAGTGCTTAAGTGTGTAACTTTATTGTAATAAGAATTGGATTAAAGTTGTAATTGAGGTAAGCGTGTCGTTAACACTAAAAACATTGTTCCTGTTAAAGCTTAAATAGTGTAATCAATCTAAAGTACAGTACAGTTTCAGTTGCAATCAATATTTTAATTATCCCAATTGTGTGCAACGTTTAATTATACTTATTTTCGATATCTTTGTTGATTTGTGGCTCAATGCTTTGTGCGATCCGATTCTCTCAAGGAATGAAGAATTGAACCTAGGGCCGATATGATGATATTTGCCCGCAAGATACGAATAACGACCCGCTCTCGACGCAAATGTGTTACTCTTTATATAAAAGATATATAATATGATATTTAAACACAATAATTTCGTCTTTGTTTATTGAATTAACGCGTAACTGATTTCTTTGTTCTGTGTAACAAGATGGCGGCTAGCGCTGTTCGTGACGACCTTGAACTTCGAATAAAATTGAGTATCTGTTTTGTTTTTGCATATTGTTTTCAATTTTTTACAACACAAATATCACATTCTCGATTGTTTTAAAATATTTCTTCTCATATTTTCAATAAGAAAGTATTAAAAGGAACAGTTTAACGTGAAACTATTTTTTACGTGACACAATCGGTTGTTTTCGGTCGTCAGGAATGTTGTTTGCATGTAGGAGGCCCGACCGACCAGAATATTTTCTTTGTTATTTCAATAAAATATTTTTCTTTGATATAATGTGTTTACGGCATAATTTAAAATGAAGCAGGATAAATCGAAAATATGATCGGTGCCGAGATGGAAAATGTTATTAGGTTCGGGCCGAACCAGAATATAGGGCTCGCTTTTTTTCTAAGCCTTACCGGATAAACTTTCTCAATCTCGGCACCTACCATGTATTCTCTATATATTTCAAGCGCTTCAATCGCAAATGGTGTATTATCCAATCTGTGTACTTCAAATCATGGGGCACACAAACTTGACAAGCATAAAAGATGCAATCAATGTTCGTCTACTGTTTAATTAATAATCCAAGTATCATGTGTCGCCTTCGACTGCTAATTGAATTGGTATGTATATTGTTTTTAAACATTTGACTTTATGTATATGCACCAATTTCAAGTACAAGCAAATCTGTGGAAAACACAATCTGGTTATATATCATAATTCGCTTAGCCCTGAACCAGGTACCTGTCTAATAAGCTTCTCGATACGGTCCACCTCCTCCAAACCTTTGTCATAGACCTCCTTTGCTGTGATTTCTGTGGACGTGTGGTACCTCAGACAAGCTTGGTAGTTTTCTTTTCCTCGCGGTAAGCTCCCTATCCCGAGACCCGGGCGGGTTTTCGGCATGTATTCCTGGAAGGTTATAGGCCGAACATTTTTTACTATTATTCCCGCAACATATATACTATATATTCACAAAACCGATAAACACTCTTATTACAGACATGCATTTTATAATTCAGAGAAAGTAGTGCTTTTATAAAAAATATGTATCTAGATGTCAACTCCATGTTTATCTAGCACACCATTCAAATAATACTGTTAATGTTTTATAACGTCAAATGACTGTTTTTTATTATGATGTCGTAATCGACGTTATACTGAGTTTTACATTATATAACACATACTGTTTGAATTTTCAGTAAAGATGGCGCACATACCATTTTAATATGTTTTATACCCAATAATATTTGTTTATTCATTTAATATAAGACATATAATGTATATGATCACATCAACAAAGTCATAACCCAATAATATTTCCGAAAAGCCATTTTATAAATGAACATTAACATGACTGATGGTGCACACACTTACGTTTCTTAAAAACTCCTTCACCTTTAGGAGTTTAGCATTGAATGCCCGTATGGCATCTTGAAGCCGTTTATCCATTGCCGCTCTAAAGACATACATTATGTAAGCACACTAAACATACTACCAATGTTCATTGTAATGCAAATGAATAACATTTATTAAGAGCACAATAAACTTCACTAAAAATTGACAAATGTTTTACATGGTATCATAAACTATATATGAACCTAGTTTAGCATGCATCTTACTTATTTTTATCAAACTAAAAAGGCATACAACATGCGGAATCTCAGCCTATACGAAATGATAACACAGTATAACTAAATTAAACATGATATTGTGTACTTACGAATTGTTTCCCAGAATGCGATTGGCATGGTCTTTAAATGGTGAATAAAGTGCTGATTCGTTTGGTGGTTTAACCATACCGTCTATGTTTCCAGAAACACGTGACTATTAAACATACATATGTAATACCATGTATGAAAAAGCGTATATGTTTCGATTATACTTTGCTGTACTTGATATCGGGGAATATGTGTAAGTTATAAACCCGTGAATTTATCATTTAAGTATCTAAACAACGATTGTGCATTTTTCTAATAACATGGAATGTTTTAAATGTCACATCATTTAAGGTGGTGGAAAAGGCGATTTCAATTTTACTAACTCGCTATATGTACTTGTTACCGAATACAAATGTTTGACCTATGAAAAAGAGTCACTTTACGAGTGCAACTGCATACGCATGTTACTCACAACTGAGGCATTATGGCTTGTGTGACCATTGGCAATGGCTCTGCGACTCAAGTTTATCATTTCCTCCATCTGAAATTAATCCTCATATGTAAACATATAGTGGCTGTGTACCTCAAATATAATTTAAAGCGTTAGCATTTCGATCAAGAATTAAAACCAACACCAACATCAAAATCGTTTTTGTCAATACCTGTTGGGGTCCTCCCTCAATTCTTCTAACATAGTTCACAAAATCACCTTCGGTATCAAAAGGCTGCGATCCGTGGCCGAAAAACCAGCGATCCAAGAAGTTAAATGGGTTCAAAGGCTGATAGCTGTCATTATGAAAAAAAAACGGTTCAAACGCTTAGGTACTGCATAAGATGTGTATAGCTTACCTCAATATAAAAGTATGACTACAACATTATAGTGAAATATTTAGGTCATAGCGCACAGAAATACTCCGTTATTAGAAATTGTGATATGTATTAAATGGAGGTGTATACATGCATGCAATACACTTTAATAAAATAAACCCAAACGCAAATATAATCAATTAAAACAGAATAAAACATGTCATATATACATATATCAATTATGAAATCAGCAGTACTGTATACCATATATTTTTTCTTCAGTTACAGAACACTAATCATGAAATGTACATACTCCTTCCATTCATATCCATCTCGCACGGTTTCTAAGATGTTCTGTAGGACATTGAATGAGATCAGCTTTTCGTCTGCCAGAGCTGAACTGTTCACCCGAGATAAACGTTTCAAAAAGTCGTCTACTTTAACCTACAATTGAAAAAGTGCAAAAACCACGACGTATATGCTATTAAAGTTTAAAATTATGTTGTATATTCAGTTGTACATGTAAATGATAATAAGTTGCAACCTATTCAAAATAAAAATGAATAAGTGATTGTATTCACATTAAATGTGTTTAATGAAAAACGTAACGCAAAGGATAAGTAAATAATTGGAATACATTTTTTGTTTATAAATTAATATTGAATTAACCTGTTAAAGATTAGATAATTAAAGCCACAGTAAAAGTTTAAATACAAAATTTAGAAGAAAAAATTGAAAACATACTTTTGCGATGTATAACAAATGCTCCAGTGATGGTACAATGTATTTCATCACCTTCTATGAAGAAGTAGATTTAGATTTTGTAAATACCTTTGAAAATGTACACACTGTCTTTTCTAAATAAAACTGTTAGAAAACAGTAGCTTGTTATGTTTAAGTTCTGTGATTTTTACAATGTCAATGCTTTTCATGAGGTGTTGAACCTCTAAACTTCATAAACTTAACAAGTTTAAGGGTCTTTCAGGGAGTTTTTTTCAAATAATTTGAATGTTGTATTAGATATGTTTTTTCTAAATGATTTACTAAATTACATTCATTTGCGTTAGTAAGTCAGACAAAATAGCTTTTCTTCCACAAGTGTATTTGTGTGATATCTAGATACTTGTTTGGTTAAAGGTTATGTTCATTATACGATACAAGTTACATTTCCCTTTACGTAAAAATGTTTACTAAACAGTTAACAACAAAAATGGAAATAGAAGAAGCACAATGTAAACTAGAAATGGCGCGGCAGAGGCCGACGTGTATCCCCACANCACATACCTTCATGTCCTCGAGCTTCTCATATGTGTACGAATCTAGCCTATCATTGTACTTGTAGGTGCCGATAGAGGTGGAATACTGCCTGGAGATTGACAATCGCCATTCCCAGTAGTCACTGGAAACCTTTTCAACGGTTTCTGTACAACAATAATCTGATTAACATTAATGATGTAGATCTAGTATCTCAAGGTGTAGTGTTGTGCTCAGGTAAACGTTTTAGTTCCCACAACCTTCGCATAGGCTTGGTTCTGTCTGCCATTAATAGACAGAGGAGTTTAGTCTTGAGATAAATTTTAATACTCATGCTGTAAAAAACCATAAACAAAAATCCGTTTATCCTCTGTTTTATTTTCTGCGACACATTTTAAAGTTTTTTTTTGAATTCCCTCCGTCTACCTTAAGTGTTACAAAACTTTGCCGTTTATCTAATTATGAAAAAAACAACTCTGGCGATACTGCGAAACAAATATTTCACAATTTCGACACGGCCATTTTACAAATCTAACACAGCCATACAAACAGCAATTTTAAACTGTCAAAATTGGACATTTTTTGCTAAAAACTGTCAAAAACGGCCATTTCAAAATTGCGCTTCATTTAAGTGTTTTTGCTTTAATTAGTGTACGTACAGAGGTAATGTATGCCCAAATAGTTTCCCTGAACTCCAAAAAAATCACTCTCGAACGTTTTTGTAAATCACGTTTTTGCCAGAAAATCCATTCAAACAACTTTTTTTTGGTAAAGAAAAACCATATTCCTTAAACACATTTTCTTACCTTGTCCTATTTAAATTTATAATCCGGTACATTAGCAACAGTTATAGTTCACAAAACAAAATAATACACAATTATAAGTGTGCTAAAAAACTACATAAACACAAGCTGTCACAATTTTGACAGTTCATTTGACATCGAGGTTTACTCTTATTTTGAAACGAGGCTCAACTCGGGGACGAAACTTTGTGTTCGAGTGGGAATAGTTGTGTTTGTGTATTTATTTATTTATGAACATAATCGCCTGTTTGTCCTTAATCATGAGGACATTTGGACAGACAGATTTTATTTCAACACATACTAATTAGTATTGGAAAGAGGATCTAGCACTATGCAAGTAAAACAAGTTACTTTGATAATGTCATATATTTTTGTTCCCCTTTACAACTGTCAATGATACTGGCAGCATAAATAAAGGTGTTGAAATGATTTTTTGCAAATTGTCTATTTCCAACTATTAACAATGATTATGCTTAGTTTTCATAATGAAAATGCAGTTTATGTAATACAATTGGGACAAATAAGTTATATTACACTCTGAATATTGTCAATATGATAATCAACACTGCCTCAAGAGTCCATTTCCGCAATTTTTAAGTATCAAATTTAGTGATGACAACTTAATTTCACATGGCATATACTTTGTTAAACATTCACTCCTTTTGAAGATTTCAACTGTATATTGTCTGGTTTGATTCTAGCTGAAACTGTCAAATAACCATTTCCACACGACATTAGTGTACCCAGTCAGTGTGCCACGTGTATTTTAACTTCGGAATGACATCACAATGATAATAAAATACCTGCCTCGCACAAGATGAACTACACGTATACTGTACCCAATGTTATATACTGTATTGTTCGTTATTTTAATCGCAAAAAGCAGGGATTTTCGTAACTTACAAGATATCAACTTTGTATATTCGCTGATATTATAATTATTTATGGTTTTACATTATTTTACAAAAGCAAGACAAGTTATTGACCGTGTTTAGACATTCCTGTGATTTGAGATTGAATAATGTAGATCAGATTGCATCGATAATGATACTTGCGTTGAACAGTTTTTACCAAATGGGTTTATGTCAATGTGTTAAGAAGCACTTAACAGTGTGTAGGAACATATATAGGCCGTTGGTGCAAGGTTTATTTATGTGATAAAACGCCACAGATAAAATAAATTGTTGTCCTCAACATTGGTTTTGTTTCTATGTATGTATATTTAGATAAAATGCGTGCGAGGTATCAGCACATCTCGCATAGCAAAATAAAACCCAGAATTAATTATGCAAACAATCATGACATTTTCGAAAATCTGCGTGAAGCATTGCTTTTTATATTGCATTTTGTTTAACTTTAATTTTGCATAATCATTATAATTAACTATCATTAAGGGGTGTTGCGGCAGTTAATTTAACCGAGGATATATTTATAGCAAAAACCTGATGCTATTATCACAACCCAATACTTTTGTTATCAGAATCATCACAAATAACCGAGTTGGTTCATAATAGGTACAACTGTCAGTGGTTCGATCCCTGGTGCGGTTAACTTTTTTTTACTTCTTTTTTTCTTTCTTTTATTACATTCTTGTTTTTTTTACTGGAGCTCTAAAGTCCTGTTGTTTCCATTAATCAATTTAAAGCATTAAATCACAAACTTCAAATCATGCCGAAATCTGTCAACAAGTCCCTGTTATTGATGATTAAGGTCGAGTTTGATACTGTATGGTCTTATATTTGTGATTAAATATTGTATAATTGTTGTGTTTTGTTGTAAGCTGTTGTGATCCCAGTTAAGATTGTAAACAATTGCTAATTTTTATGCCTATTTCTAGCAATCTATGTACCGGTATTTGGGTTTTGCCTAATTGCTGTATTTTATGAAATTTTACTCAGACGGTAGAGATGGTTAAAACAAAATCTCTATTAAAAGTGAGGTGACCCCCTTTTTTATTTTTGTTTTATGATAACAATACGTAGATGAACATATTCGAGCAGTTTCGCAGAAAGTTATTAGATAGAACTTTTTTTAATTCCATTTTTGTGGTTAAAAAAAGTAAAACAATTACGTTTTTTGGGTGACATAAAAATTATAAAAATTAAATTTCGTAAAATTTAACTTGTGTTCTCCATTTGTTTGGTAGTTTGTGGTTAAATGGTATATGATGTATCTTAGCTTATATAATATCTACATGTTGCATTTCATAGGTTATTAATCATTTTTATGCAATTAGAGATTTTACAGTTTTAATGAAAAAGTACATGTTATATAATGGTGAATAAAATCAAAACAAGGCCGGTGACCCTATGTTTTTATTTCATTTTTCATATAGTATTTGTATGTAGTACTTGAATATAAATTTTGA
>VMBQ01001888.1:12407-134765 GCA_007657795.1 Dreissena rostriformis | reverse complement strand
ATATGTGGCGTGTTCTGAGAAATCTGGTCAAAATGCTTGTGCGTAAATTGTCATCCCAGATTAGCCTGTGCAGTCCGCACAGGCTAATCAGGGACGACAATTTCCGCTTTTATGGAATTTTTCGTTTAAATGATGTCTCTTCTTAGCGAAAATCCAGTTCAGGCAGAAAGTGTCGTCCCGGATTAGCCTGTGCGGACTGCACAGGTTAATTTGGGACGACACTTTACGCACATGCATTTTGCCCAGTTTCCTCAGAACACGACACTCGTGTCAATAATCTTACTAGTCCCCATTCTCATCAACATCATCAGGGACGACACTTTCCGCCTAAACTGGATTTTCGCTAAGCAGAGATATCATTTAAACGAAAAATTCCATAAAAGCGGAAATTGTCGTCCCTGATTAGCCTGTGCGGACTACTTAGGCTAATCTGGGATGACAATTTACGCACAAGCATTAATTTATTTCCAGTTTTCTCAGAACACGACACACATTACCAAACACAGCATTCCGATCCTACTAGTCCCCCTTCTCATCAACATCATCAGCAGCAGCATTAGCGGGATTATTTAAAAACCAATGCCATCACCATGATTATCATCCGACATCATCAATATCAGAATCATCGGTTAACACAACAATTTGAAAAACAAACCCAATCCCAAAATGTTATATTTTTTTCAGAGGACTTTTCATTGTCGACCACCGGTTGCAATTTCATCGCAGCGCCAAAAGCGACCCGTTTCTGGGAGCAATATATCAGCATCATTGTAAACAACATTCACCATAATTACAAGAATTTAAAACCGCCACCAGTTGACCGGCCGGCTCCTGCTTAGAAATATGAAATCACACTCACTGGATCGCACCATCAATATTATCCTTCAGAGTGGTTGTTAACCGGCCAATTTCAGATGATGGATATTCCGCTTTTGCCCAATTTACACGCTTTTTGCTGAATTGTTAACTTGACGCTAGTTATTAATTCCATGACAATCGTGACATGCAACAATTTGCTAAAAAAAGGTGTTAATTAATGCCTGTCGAAAATTTTAATTATTATGCATGCGTAACTCATATGAACTTTCAGTAGTGAGTTAAGGAAGTTTGCAGTATCAATTATGTATTCATAATACTAACTGCATGTTCATAATGATGTTATTTTAAAAAGTTGTTCCGACAAAATCCCAAAAGGACTGTGGTGAAAAAACTGAAGATCTGTAACGTGTTATTCAAAACTGCAACGGAGAAATGGAACCAATCCGTCTTTATTTAAGGCGCACTGTTAATAACTTTATTATTTAAGATCATTGATAATATAGAGGATATTTGTTGGATTCAGTGGATTATCGATTTTAATTCACGAGTGACCATAGAAATAGAGAATACTAGGTCGGTGCCGAATAAAGCGAAGTTTATTTTGCGAGGCTTAGAAAATCTGAACCACGAGCCTTGGCGAGTGGTTCAGATTTTCGGGCCGAGCAAAACGAACTTCGCCTTATTCGGCATCGACCTAGTATTCGATTTATCCCATCAATATTCTATTTATCCTACATTTTTTTTTATTTAATTTGTTTCTTATGCAATCAAATATCAAAATCAGATTAAAATAACTAAATCTAGCCTTGCGTAGTAATATTAAAACGCCACTCGTAATAGTCCTTAAGAATTCCACGCAAAAGCAGAAAAACAATACAAAATATCGCTATATGCCTCGATTCAAATTTTATCAGCATTCCAAATGTTACACACTCAAGTAAAACAAAAACGCTTTAGTTCAAATTAAAATTCTGGTTTCGCCACTGCAATAAAGAAAAGAATGGCTGCCATTTTGAACTTACGTCGGGCATGATTCAGCATTTATCCCCGCCGATAATGTAAAATAATTTGAGTCTATAAACAACTCTCCTTTTTACACACTTTTTATTAACTGTCATAACAAAGTCAAACATCGACTGCATCTTGTTCTACTCACTAAAGTTATGTAATTACCATGTTTATTTTCATCAGTTTTGTTTGCTTTTAATTGTATGCCTTTATGGCGAGTTAAAACTTATGCACACAAAACAAACTTGATTTCTTCATCGCCATTTGGTATAAAAACACGCTAACCTCAATGACAACTTTAATCCAATCCTAATAAAAATACAGTTACAACGATATATACTTCCATTTTCTGTTGAAAAGGCGATGAAAAGTACAAACAAAAACCAAAAAACGTTCGATCTAGTATCTATCCTTTAATTATCCTTTAAAATCCATAAATAATCCATTGAACACAATAATTGACGATTTTGCATTTAGGGTTTTTAAAAATTATTTTAGCATAGTTAAATAAAGACCCTTATGCCATTCTATCACTATTCAAATGTGTTTATGAACTCGATAAACTTTCCACTTTGTCACACGTCACGTCATGTACTCTACAGAGTCAAAATAAAACTGTTGTGTTTCGTCACAGAAATTACGTCACACGTGATACGTCATAAATTGCGCAATCAATTGAATGAAAAATAAAAGTACGGAAAGCCGGTTTTGAGATAAATTTAAGTGGAAATTCGGCTTTTATTTATATACGGTATATTGATTTGAAAAGTAAANTCCTTTAGTTAACAAAGTATTTTTCAAGAACATTATTGTTATATAGTATTTCGCGCTCGTGAGTTGTTTTCTCAAATTTTCTCGCAAATTAATGATCTTTTCTCCCGAAACGTTCAGCCTAAATATTGCTACATATTATTTTAGCAGTTAAGTGTGAAACAAGATTTCGCAAATACAAATAAACATATTTTTTTGTACAACGATGATGAATCGCTTTCCGACATCATAATTAGAATTTCTGGTAATTTGAAATTCTGTACGTGTCCAGTTTGTTTAATAATTAATACCGTAATAAAACTGTTTGATGACTTGTTGCATCTTTCATAATTTTTATTTGATTTCTTGTCGTTACTTTCATTATCAACATTAAAAGGAAAGCATTCCAATCATTCTCATCCTTATTTTCGTCAATTATCCTTCTACTCCTCCTTTTCATCATCATCATTATCATCAACTGCAGCTGCCCCAGCAGGATTATTATCACAGCAAACACCATCACATTCAGTGTCGTTTCCGACCGCATCATGTCATCTTAAACATCATCAACATAATCACCATCACCAACATCATCAACATCATCAACATCATTAACACCACCGACATAATTAATATCATTATCCTACTCATCACAATCACCAACATCATCAATATCATCAATATCGTCATCATTCTAATCACCATCGTCATCGTCGTCGTCGACGGTAAAAACAACAATTTGAAAAACAACCCAATGTTATTTTGTTTTTAAATTTCCCAGCGGACTTTTCATTGTCGACCACCGGTTGCCCTATCATCGGGAACAATATATCATCATGACTGTTAATAACTTTCACCATAATAACACGAATTTCAAACCGCCCACAGTAGTACGGCTGGCTCCTGATTAGAAATATGATTAATCATTCTCGCTGGATCACCCTATCAATGTTGTCCTTCAGTGTGGTTGTTAACCGGCAAATTTCCGATGATGAATATGCCGCTTTTGCCCAATTTAGACGCTTTTCGCTGAATTGTTAACTTGCCGCCTGTTATTAATTCCATGATACTCGTGGCATGCAACAATTTGCTCAAAATAAATGTTTACTAATGCCTAGTGTATGCCTTGTTATGGGAGAGTGGTGCTTAATGCATGTGCTAAAAATAAAGTCCCAAATAAGCCTGTTCATCCTGCATAGGCTAATCAGGGACGAGACTTTCCGCTTTGATGGAATTTTTCGTTTAAAAGAAAGTTTCTTCTTAACGAAAATCCAGTTTAGGCAGAAAGATTCGTCCCAGATTAGAATGTGCGAACTGCACAGGCGATTCTGCGACGACACTTTACGCACATGAATTAAGCCCACTTTTCCCAGAACGCGACTCATTTAATCAAGGAATAAAAACCTTGCAATGTCTGTATCTCAACTTGTCAAGTTCACGGCGGTTTTATTTGTTACGCGACTGACGTTGAAACGTGAAGTCAAAACGGAAATCAACAGAGAGCCCTCACATATATTGATGAGGAACGCTAGGTACTTGGAGCAATCAGGGCGGGAACATTTCTCGCGATATCCACGGTCTTCAAGTCTATAACACGACATTGCATCTGACGGCCCGTTGCGCTCTCAAAGAAAAATTATCAAGATTCGCTAATTATCTATTTGTTCGAGAAACCGTATTTAATCGCTCTAATGATCTATTTGTTATTTTGTTTCAAAGTTTTCTGTAGAGATTAAACGCTGATTCGCCACGCTCGAAGCGCCGCCTGATAAGCTATCCGATGCATGCAAAGCCAATGAATATACGGTTAGCTACATAATTTAATGGAGTAGGTGTAATTGAATTTCAGCCTTAAGCAGTTGACATTTCGCCATAATACAGGAAATATAATTAAGCATGTATTTTAGTTTACAAATTAACTTTGTTCGATATAAAGCAACATACATCAAATTTCTATGAGGCAATAAATGTGCGAAGTATATAAATGAGCCTCGCTCTAGGACAACGGGCCTAAATGCATGTTTTTTAAGTGTGGCCCCAAATTACCATGTGCAGTCCGCAAAACTCTTTTAGTGTCAAGAACAAATTTTGAAAGTATGGTATTCGAATATGGTGTTGTTTTCGACACTGGTGTACGACGAATAAACAACCGTTCATAAATCATATTTCATTAGAAACGGTTGCATCTTTACGACGTACACTCGCACATTGTAATTTGGCATATTTATGATAAATTGAAAAGTTAACCAATACTGTGGGTATAAAATCTGGTCGAATTTCCAAATATTACTTTATCAGTGGAGTAATTGACTGTGACAAAACATCCCAGGAAATTGATTTTGCATCACACACAATCGAGATCGTTAAACGGAATGTTGTGGTAAAGCGATGGCAATTGCGATAAAATTTCGCTATGTAATTATGCATATAAAATTTAATATTCAGTTAGTAAACTGCGACATCATGATTTATGTATGTGTTTCGAAGATGATGTTAGATATTTTATGCGTATTGAACAAAATTGAAATCGTGGATATTGTGTTCACAATAATCCATTAAGCGCATGCGCGTGACATTTGTATTCTTATATTTCATATTCGAACAGTCATGTTACTCGCTGTTTTATCTACGGACAAAGAAACACAGGTAGTTATATTACAGAATAACAGATAAGATAGTTTATTAGAGTCTCATCATCATGTACATAGTAAAACATATAAAACACAGTACATAAATGCCACTCATAATTGAGTTATACGAGACTATACATATTCTAAAATACAATTCCACGATAAAAGCTAAAACTTTATGAACAAATTTCTCTTCTACAAATGAGAATCGTGTTCAAGTTTTCAACTTCAAATAACGGTTTTAAATAAACACAAAATATACAGGAGTAATGACAATCTAAGATCTAATTGCTATGGACGGTATAAAGATGTCATTTTGCAAATCTAGTGCCAAATATAACTTCTGATTGGAGCAGAAAATTGAGTAGAATTAAAGTTGCTCAAATCTTATTTGGTAACTGTGAAGGAGTGTAATGTCTACATGAAAATTAAGATGATTAAATGATAGTTTAGTGAGTATGGTAGTACTATGCGACAAGAAAGGGATCTATTCCACCCCATAAAAATCCTGTTATACTAGTGTTGAATGTATACCGTCTTATGAGCTTTGAAAACTTGATGTTTAACACTTATAATACAGATATTATAATACAATGTATCATAATTATGATACCAGAAGCAGCCACTAGATACCCATATCTATATATCCCGGTCAAACACTCCAAATAATGCATGAGGAAGGGGATTCCTTCAGTACTTATAAAGAGGAGATGCTAACATTTTACTCCTGAGCATTCAGTATATTATTATACAAAATTTAAAAGACATGTCCATCTTTTATTGACTGCTTCTTGTATTTGAATAAAATAACCATGAATATCTAAAACAAAAGTAAAAATTCTTAATAAGTTAACAGTATTTACACATTTCTTAAAACTTAAACACATTAAAAGATCAAACTTTACAATACATGCGTGAAAGTCCCAGCTATCAGCGACGACATATGCTAATCGGGGACGAAACTTTCCGATTTTATGGTATTTTTCGTTTAAAGGACGTACGTTCTAAGGGAAAATCAAGTTTTGGGGTAGATTGTCGTCCCTGATTAACCTGTGTAGACTTCACGGGCTAGTCTGGTACGACACTTTACGCACATGCGTAAAGCCCCGTTTTCCTAGAGCGCGGCTCATATGTGACCACTGATGACACAGGTACAGTTCGTGTGTTTAAAAACCAGCAATAGCATCATAAATTATTACGTGGAAAAAGGTATAGTTTTCGTCTGTCTGAAAATATTGAGATCCTGTCATTTACCCAACAGAATTTTATTTTTCGCACCATCTTCACCATTATGTTTTATTCTTCTCATTTTCTCCACACGTGTTTTTAATTCATATTGAGAAATATGTGTTATTCCTATTTTCCTCACACATATGTTTTCTTCACAAGTACGTCATAAGTATGTTTTCTTTACAATTTCTTATCAAGAAAGTTATGTTCACGCTTATCACAAATATGATTTCTTCCTATTTTATCTACAATTATGTTTTCTTCACATGTTCTTCGCAAGTATGATTTATTCACATGTTCTTCGCAATTATGGTTTTTTAACATGATTTTCACACTTATGATTTCTTAAGATGTTCTTCAACATCATGCATTCTTTACAATTTATTCACAAGCTAATGATCTAAGTTATTTTAGATATGCCATGAAAACATATTCTTCGGCGATTCTTCAGCTGGGTTTGACATGTCATGGGAGTTTTCTAAGAAAAATCTAGGCGCCATCAAAATGTAGGGGCATGTGCTTATTGATGTTTTCTAAAATTGTGCAAAATATTATTTGTAAAAGAATGATCGTATACAAACAAAATAATGCGTGCAATGGTGATGTCGAAATAAAAGCATATCTTATATAATCTGCAGGAAAGGTAACGAGCTCACACGAGTCAAAAACTACGAATATCGCATCGTCTCCCTATGTAAATCAACTTGATCCTTTGTCGAAACAAATTTGTTTAGTTACTTTAAATTATTGGCATACCCATGTTTTGACAAAATAGTTTGGATGTTCAGCTAATATAATTAACTATTTTCACACCCTTTAACGTTTAACGTATTGGTGCGAAGTGTATAATAAAGACATTCGATAGAAAAACGAATAAGACACTTGACGCATCGTGTATTTATTGTTTACGATATCATTTTCCGAAGTGACCATTTAATTTATTAAAAGCGATCTAATTGTTTAATTATTTATTTATGCATACGTTTTAAATCATATATAGGTGATACGATCTCAACATATTCATTATGTTTTGTATTATTTATAGGGCGGTATTTTTCGAAACCTTAAAGTTGCTAAGAGCTATTGTGAAAAAGTAGTTTTTTTATTAAATTTTGCTGCATCTTTTCGCATCATTGTACCTGTGAAAGCGATTTAAATGTCGGTATGAAAACAGTTTGTCAAAGCGGCATCTCGCCGTTAATTGAAAATTGAATATCTGTCATACATTATGAATGACGTTGTACAATCGACGGACTATTTTATCCTACACAAGGGACGCAATGTAAAATTAATTAAGCGTAAAGACATAGGGCAGATTGTTTGAAAAGTTACCAACTTATTAATGAGTGCAATGAGTAGTTTTCGGCGCGCAATCATGTGAAGATTTCGTTTTAGAAGACTGACCATTAATTTAGTCGGATACGTCGACTATTCGTTTCATTTGAAATAAGTTGACCTTTGAAAGTACTTGAACCGAAGATTCTCGAAGAACACTGTGCCACTGTGAAATGTCCGTGACTGTGATATGTAAAACGACCGACAAAAATAACTATAGTGAGATATTTACAGAGAGATCATTCAAAAAATTAGTGAACCAGACGACAGTTTACGACAAGTTGGTCTGTCATAGAAACTCATTTACGGTGGCAAGCCCGGACTTAATCACAATCTCGATAATAATTGCTTAAGGTTTTAATTTCAGTTCCGCAGAAAATATAAATGTTTGATTTTTCGATGCGACTTGTAGATAACATGATATGAATATTTCATCTCGTTCTAAATAGCAGATTACCGCAATGACTTCATCAGCGTCCGAAAGCATTCACGTAGAAAAGGTGCATTTTAATTTTTAATGCATTTTAAAAGGGGTAATGAAGTTTGATAGTCATCATGAAAGAGTTGTATCCCCATTGACATTAATAAAGATAGCAACACCGTTTGCGGTCACAAACACCTTTATAAATAATGAATAGTATCGACACTGACATTAATGGCAATGGGAATATGAGACCGTAATTGTTGCAACAAAGTAACAACGCAGCCTAGCTTTGTCGTATTTTAACCATAAATTACAGGCCTGAACATGTTTCATTCTGTCATCCAGGTAAAAACAGACAAGTGTCATGCAGAGATCTGTTTAGTGCATTATACAATTTACTAGCGCTCGTATTTGTGATGAGACAACGTTTCGATTAAATGTTATATTTGTTTGAACATTCTTTGACGGCGGAATAAAGGTCATGGTTTATTTTGCAGATGCATGTATATACATTTGCGCATAGCACATTTTCGATATATAAGGGTCGTTCAAAAACATATTGGTGATTTAATATTTTGTTAAAAATTATTTTTTCTTTATGTTATGTTAACATGGCAAAGTCGTAACAAGTGCAATTATAAACATCAACAACACAAAAGTATTTCACAATTTCTAATGGAAAACAACGTGAAACCAAATTCAGAATTCGACTTATTTCGTTGTTCTTTGAACCAGAGATCGCGAGCGTGCGAACTATGTAAATCAACTGCTAATCTTGGGCCATGAACAGTTTATCATTACACAAGGCCCCACTGACCTCTCATTCGTTCCGATCATTGGCAACGTTTGCACGACAGTTAATCTTACGTTACGTCAACGACTTTCTAGTTACTCGCTAATGGATGTTTACGACATCCTTTGTGCTTGTTACGTCATAGGCGTTACGTCATACAGTTCTTGCCTTTACGAATGGACTTAGAACAGAATGGATGATGAGAGTTAATGACCGAAACGGATACTGTGACCCATAATCGTTGGAATAATAATTGACGCCAAACACTTGTTAATAATAAATAATTAGATTATGAGTGTTGGTTTTTTTTGAAAAAAAAATAACATGTGCTGTTGTTTTTTTTTTTGTTTTTTTTTAAGAACTCAATTTAAAAATGCAAACAATATTTTTAATGTTGTAAATTCAATATTTACTTTTAATTTCATATTTCAATATTTATTAATTTTCTTTGCTAACTTTCAATTAAACATATTTAAGGATAATTCAAATGTGTATGTGTTATATGTTATATCAGTTTCAAAGTTGTTTGGCATTCCGGCATTTTACCTTTGGCCAAGTACATATATACAACATAAATATGGCCAAGACAGGGAATCATACAATAATGCAATTTAAACATGAGCAAATATGACAATCAAAACAAATAATATGTATTACTATTAAATAGTTATGTCTGTATGTAACTGTACTTTATAACTGACCTATACTCTGTTATATGTACTTATTTCTTTGTGAATAAAAAGTTTGAAACCAAAAAAAAACAAAAACAAAAACAGTAATGTCTGTTAACATGCAATTATACACCAGCTAGACGATTTAAATTATCACATCTAAGTTTGAACGCTTCAACCAAAAAAATTGCATATCTTTTTAACTTAAGAACATTCGTGCAAGACATCATCAATATGTATTTACGTATCTTCTTCTTTTCTTAACTTTTCATTACATATGCAATCAAGGTATTTTTCAAATTCGAAGCTTTTATATTATTTTTAAGTATAATTCCATTTTTGGAATGGGAAGCTTATGTATCGATCCATTCTTGAACAAATTGGTCTTTTAATCTTTGGTTTACCATGTAAGCAATGTCGCACGTGAAATAAGATGAATATAGCCAAAGCCAAGCTTGTCTAAAGTTCACTTCAAAGAATGACTCTATAGATTATGTTTCGTACAATTAAAAATGGTTAAAACATTCATCTGTTCCATAAATACTTAGTACAATTATTAATTTTGGTTTTTTACAACTTTCATCCAATAACGCAATGCTCTAAGTTTGCATAAAACGGCTAAAGGGAATCTACCCAATTCACTAAGAACAACATAGTTAGAAGAAGATTGTGTTACACAAAAAATATTTTTGCAAAAATTGTAATGTAATTTATCAATATCAGAGTTGACATAAATGTCCCAGACTTCAGAACCATACAGTATGATTGGTGTTACTAATGAATCGAATAGAGCTAGTTTGGTTTTGAAATCTAATTTGACACGGCCAAAAATAGATAAAAGATGATGATATGCTCTAATTGCTTGTTCATTTAATATTTTTACAGTATTAAACATATTTCCCGTGTAAAGGAATGTTATACCCAGATAAACAAAACCTTCGACAATTTTAAGGTTCTCGTTATTTATTGACCATGTGTAGATGCACCTGCTTTTTCCGTGTTGACCGTAAATAATAAACTCATTTAGTATTTTAATTAACGTTTATTTGTGGTATCCCGAAAATTAACCATTGATATATTCTGTGTTATTATATAATGCTTTATAATGCAAACTACGCGTTATGTGAAGTTTTTTCCATGTCTTTTGCATACATTCAATTGATTTATTCGTCGGGTTCGATTATACATTGTATCAAAGTGCATTAAACATGTTTGAATAGCGCTTCAAAATCATTGCGCGTAGCGTTTGGCAATGCAACCAACTAATAAATTAATCATGAGCTATCTTATGATGACAGAATGTTTAGAAGTGTTTGTTGATTAAACTCCAAAGACTGTTTGAAAATTAATAAATCGATTTTAAGAGCGGTTTGAATGCCAATTTATTTGTTTAACATAATCAATTAATGATAGAATATCTGAACATGCTATTGAGCTATTTATTATTATAACTTGGCAAAAGTACTCCGCGCATACATTTCGGTAAACCTTTCGCCCTTGTCTGTCACAGACTTCGTTGCAAAATAGCTCTTTTTTGAAACCGCATTTCCTGTACCATCAATTCAAACGCGTTAATTTATAGGCTGGATTACATGTTTGGATATTATTCCCGAGGTCCACATCTGCTTGCAATTGAATATTTGTTACAAATGAGATACTCTAAACTGGTAACAAATGGAAATTCGGTCTTAATAGCTGATAATGTTCAAAAACGGTGCATCATATGTATTTATGTTTTCTTATAGTGTTTGATTAAGCACGCACGATAGTCGCTTCTCTGACACTATTAATTTATTGTAGCATAAACGGTTTTTGGTTTTGATCGATATGATCCACCATTTATACCGATAATAGTTTCCGATGATTTTGGCTATTTTTATCTTTTGTTGCTTTTTCTAATTTGTGGTTAATATGGAAGCATTAAAACTGTATTTTGGAAATAAAAATCCTTGTTTTAGTTTCAACGAAATTCGTCTTCAAATAATTGTATTAATACATAAATATGTTACTTGTAAAATGGTCAAACATCAGACTAGTATTTTTTAAGTTTTATTTAAACAATTCATTTTTGATAAGTTTATAGTAAACGTTATTATCGGCACACGTGTCAGGGAAGTTGTAAATTTAAATCTAAATTAAAATTTGACAGGCAGTGCCTAAAGCTGGGAGGTCAATTAGCCCGTTTTCACTTTGAGTTTACGTTGACAGTTTCATGTGCATATATCAATTAACATTTCTAATTTAATCCTAAGTAACCGCGCACAATCATTGTCACAACATGATAAATTAGCCGCGTCCCCTTTTCACGGAACTTCCCTTAAACGTTAACGTCATTGACGTAGCAGATCGACAAATATTTCTTGAGGCGGCGATATTTTCGAAATAAAATTAAAATGGGAAGATTCAGTTATTACATTAAAGATCACGTTCACGTGATGTTTGTTTGTGATCATATCAAATTATATAATATTATAAATCTAGATGAAATTTAAAATGGCTGTGAGTTACGTTAAAATAGACGTTTATATCAACCACTTACCCAAAAGTGCTTTTGACATCTACATTTATCATGAAGTACATCTTGATACATGCTTGCTGTTGTAGGTTACAATAGGGAAGCAGTTATCGAAGACTTACTCTATTAATAGAAAACAACATTCAAATTACACACACACAATTAGACTCAAAACATTATACAAATTAAGGTGCATGATAATAATGGTTGTGGTGGTGGTGGTGGTGATGGTGGTAGTACTCGCCCTATAAATTTTCTTTCTCCGGTCTTTAAATATTCTCTTTATCACGAGCTGAAATTCGAAACATTCTGCTTCTTTATAATTTAATTTAACTTCTGTGTAACTGATTGTAACAGCTTTTTGTGCGTCGCATATTAAGGTAATGAAGACGATCATTTGAGAGTTGAATTTCATCATAACATGAAATGAGCGCTTGGGGATTCTTTCACCTATCGAGAGGTTAGGCCTTACAATAGTTATGTGTTTTTCATGTTACCTGACCTTCTTAAACAATTTCCCACAGGTCCGTCCTGTTGGAAAACGGGGCTTTATGTAAAGGCGAATCAGGGGCGACACATTCCGCCAGAACTGGATTTTCGCAATGAAGAGACGTCCCTTTGGGGACTGCACAGGCTAATCTGGGACCATACTTTACGCGCATGCATTAAACCCAGTTTTCCCAGAGCACGTCTCCCCAAGCATATCAACTGTTTTAAGTGTGTTTGTTATTTTAATAATTAGAAACGTGGTTAAATAAGTGTTTTGTTATAAACTGTTAAGCATTAATTCAAGTGACAGTGTTACTGTGCTTTATAAATAAAAATTGAATTCAGATGCAGAATCTCCAAGTTGACCCTTTGCTTGGTAAACAAAAAATATACATATAAAAAGGGAGTCAAAACATGTTTTTTTCACAGCTGCGACCATTTTGACCTTCAAGTCTGACCTTGACTGTGATTTGTCGTGATAACCTCGTGACTTCTGAGCGTTGCTAAATAACAGTCGGCGCGAGGTTTTATGACAATTTGACCATCCTTTTGAGAGCACAGTGGCGATGATATTTGCGTTGTATTGGCTCGCTTAACTTTCAATCGTGACATTGACCTTGAGTTGGCGTGAAAGGCGCNAACTTTGAAACCAAAAAAAAAACAAAAAAAAAACAGTTATGTCTGTTAACATGGAATTATACACCAGCTAGACGATTTAAATTATCACATCTAAGTTTGAACGCTTCAAACCACAATTTTTGCATATCTTTTTAACTAAAGAACATTCGTGCAAGACATCATCAATATGTATTTACGTATCGTAGGCCGTTATGTCATGATATTATATTTTATACGCAAATCGTTATATAATGGACAACATAATAAAAAGTGATATTCGGATTCACAAACGTTTTGTTAACAGAGTTTACACTTGCGTTCTTCTCGGGACAACCTACTATATCTGCCAACTTCTTTTTCAAGACAATGAGAACTTAGTCGAAATTGGCTCATTTGGATTCTTAACTTTTCATTAGATATGCAGTCATGGTATGTTTCATATTCGAAGCTTTTATTATATTTTTAAGTATAATTCCATTTTTGGACTGGGAAGCTCATGTATCGATCCATTCTTGAACAAATTGGTCTTTTAATCTTTGGTTTACCATGTAAGCAATGTCGCACATGAAATAAGATGAATATAACCAAAGCCAAGGTTGTCTAAAGTTGACTTCAAAGAATGACTCTATAGATTATTTTTCGTACAATTAAAACTGGTTAAAACATTCATCTGTTCCATAAAAATTTAGTACAATAATGAATTTTGTTTTTTTACAATTTTCATCCAATAACGCAATGCTCTAAGTTTGCATAAAACGGCTAAAGGGAATCTACCCAATTCACTAAGAACAACATAGTTAGAAGTAGATTGTGTTACACAAAGAATATTTTTGCAAAAATTGTAATGTAATTTATCAATATCAAAGTTGACATAAATGTCCCAGACTTCAGAAAAATACAGTATGATTGGTATAACTAATGAATCGAATAGAGCTAGTTTGGTTTTGACATCTAATTTGACACGGCCAAAAATAGATAAAAGATGATGATATGCTCTAAATGCTTGTTCATTTAATATTTTTACAGTATTAAACATATTTCCCGTGTAAAGGAATTTTATACCCAGATAAACAAAACCTTCGACAATTTTAAGGTTCTCGTTATTTATTGACCATGTGTAGATGAACCTGCTTTTTCGTTTTACAAATATGCATATTTTCGTTTTATTTATATTAATTTTAAAACCCCATTTAGAAGAGTAAAGGTATACATTATTAAGTTGGTTCTGAAGGCTTACTGTGTTAGTAGTAAATAATACAATACCATCAGCAAATCACAGCATAACAATAGAGAGCAGGTGCAAATCTTCATTTGTATAATTCTAAACATTTATACAAATTTTAATATCATTTATAAACAGTATAAAAAGTATAAAAAGTAACGGAAACAGGGGTTCTCCTTATTTAACACCAAGAGAGAGAGGGGGAGAGAGAGAGAGAGAGTCCGGGAATTGTTTGTTTATTTTTTTTTAATGTATTCACCAACCCACCCACATTTAGTAAATATCATTCTTGATATTATGATTTAGTTTGCTATATTACATATTTACAGTTGTATATGTGTTGACAGTAAATAATAAACTCATTTAGTATTTTAATTAACGTTTATTTGTGATATCCCGAAAATTAACCATTGATATATTCTGTGCTATTATATAATGCTTTATAATGCAAACTACGTGTTATGTGAAGTATTTTCCATGTCTTTTGCATACATTCAATTGATTTATTCGTCGGGTTCGATTATACATTGTATCAAAGTGCATTAAACATGTTTGAATAGCGCTTCAAAATAATTGCGCGTAGCGTTTGGCAATACAACCAATTAATAAATTAATCATGAGCTATCTTATGATGACAGAATGTTTAGAAGTGTTTGTTGATTGAACTCCAAAGAGTGTTTGAAGATTGAAATATAAATATTGTACAACATTTACTGTTTAATGTTATCAAACGTATTTCATAAATCGATTTTAAGAGCGGTTTGAATGCCAATTTATTTATAATCAATTAATGGTAGAATATCTGAACATGCATTGAGTTATTAATTATTATTTGGCAAAAGTACTCCGCGCATACATTTCGGTAAACCTTTCGCCCTTGTCTGTCACACACTTCGTTGCAAAATAGCTCTAGTCTGAAACCGCATTCCCTGAACTATCAATTCAAACGCGTTAATTTATAGGCTTGATTACATGTTTGGATATGATTCCCGAGGCCCACATCTGCTTGCAATTGAATATATGTTACAAATGAGATAATCCAAATGGAAATTCGATCTCAATAGGTGCGTGCCAGTCTTATTAATGACGCTAAAAGCAATTTTTCTACTGTCAATCCCTGGCCATTATTTTGATTAGGCTGATAATGTTCAAATCACGATGCATCATGGGTATTAATGTTTTCTTGTAGTGTTTGATTAAGCACGCATGATAGTCGCTTCTCTGACACTATTAATTTATTGTAGCATAATCGGTTTTTGGTTTTGTTTGATATGATCCACCATTTATACCGATAATAGTTTCCGATGTTTTTGGATTTCTATGTTTATCTTGTGTTGCTTTTTCTAATTTGTGGTTAATATGGGAGCATTAAAACTGTATTTTGGAAATAAAAGTCATTGTTTTAGTTTCAACGAAATTCGTCTTCAAATATCAATACATAAATATGTTACTTGTAAAATGGTAATACATCAGAATAGTATGTTTTTAAGTTTTATTGAAACAATTCAATTTTGATAAGTTTATAGTAAACGTTATTATCGGCACACGTGTCAGGGAAGTTGTAAATTAAAATCTACATGTAAATAAAACAACATTCAAATTACACACACACATTTAGACTTAAAACAATATACAAATAAAGGTGCATGATAATAATGGTGTTGGTGGTGGTGTTGGTGGTGGTGGTGGTGGTGGTGNCAACAAGTGCCTTGTTTAGCGTTTGAAAGAGTAGTCAACAAATATTGCACATGTCAATAAACGATGGAAATTAATTGAGCCGTGCTCGGGGAAACGGGGCTAAATGAGTGTGCGTAAAGTGTCGTCTCAGATTAGCCTATGCAAACCGTGTTCGAGGCTCATACGATGGAGTCAGAGGACAGTGAATGTGTTCGTCCATTGAATATCTCTGGTCCATTTACCTCTAAAGGTTAATTACAGTTCTATACACAGAGATTATTAATGAATTTGCTCATAAAAATTATGTGTTTGTTTTATGTTTTTGGTTTTATGTTGTTGCTATTTTGTTGTTGTTGTTGTTGTTTTTTGTACGGGACTTGACAACGTATTTAAATTATTTACCCGACTGTTTTTTTTTGCAGATGTTATTGGTTTTGTGTAACCTTCTGTATTGCTGTCTATTCACTAGTGGGTGTGAGTTTCAGGCAAAAAGTGAAACGGAAAAAAATAGCAACGCACAACAAACTGGAAAGAATGCCGGTTCAGCAACAGACAATAAGGAAGCTAAGTAACGATCTGATTTCGTGGCCGTTACGTCTGTTAACGAATTCCTTTCTGAAAACATCAAGAGTCAAACTCGATGGGGCGTAATGTAATCAAAGAAAGTCGAAAGCAAGTCTGGCTTAGAATACGTCTGGGCTTTTGTCGACGTATTGGACAAAAGTACGAGGAGCGCGCATGTATAAATGAACATGTAAACTAAAGTAAACAATGATGCTTAAGAAGTCAACACTGATTACAGGATCGTCGATAATTTGACATGGAAATTGAAAATCGTTTTAAAAAGTTTATTACACTAGTTGAGTATGTAGCCAGATGGCACGATTGAAATGAATAGGGNGAGTCCATAAAGCATGTTACGAATCTGGAATTTAAGACATTTGTTCCGTAAATTGATTCGATTGTTTACGAAAATTGGTAAATAAGGTCCAATCGCAGTACTGCAGAGAAAATCTGTTTTTTTTCGCCGATTTTCGACAGAAGACATCAAGACTGAAGATGGAAAGCAACATTCTCGGACGGAAACCGTTTTGCGTAAATCAAGCATAACATTATTGTTGCCAGTCATTTGTTAAACACTATTGATGTACTTATCAAATTTCGAAAAAAGTATTTATATAACATGTCTATTGATTTATAGATCTTTGATCTACTCGTCTTAAAAGAATTTAGAGTTTGCACTCAGGAAGTTTCCTGTTTAAACTTAAAAAAAATAATTGAAGGAAAAATGTTTTATTTTATACGAATTTTTATTATTGACTCGTATTAGCACGACATAATTAGAAAACAATGATATTTTCAATAATCACAAATTCGTATTTGAAACGTTGTGAACACATTTAATTTGCATATGCAAAGTAAGAAATATTTCTCTTTAAATTCAAGGTTTCAGTCAAACATAAAAACTGACACAGTTTTAAAACTGTCTAATGTTTATTATTTCCAAAAGTTAAATATTTTAAAAATCTTTTTTTTTTTGTGTAAGAAACCGTTCTGAAATGCGTGTACATAAATTAACGTAAAGTAATTAATCACACAATGTCCATGAATTTAATTAAATGACTATTTTATTTGGTCAGTGGCTTCGGAAAATTTTAATCGAGTTGATCAGTTTTTTTACATCTTGTGTCATTCAATCTACAAGTGCCTTTGACCACGACTGAAAACTGATCGGAGTTTTTAGAGTGTTAAAAATCGTTTGAAAACATCAAGCCATTATGTTCCAACCTTGAAGCTAAATATTTTTTAGTTTACATGTCTTGGACATTAAAAACAAATACAACTTGCCAGTTACAGACAGAATCGAAATATTAATATAAATTATATAATAAAGTTGTGTTTGACTTTACAAACACATACATGTAGGGTCATTCAGCGATGACAGTTTGAATGACATCCACACTGCCATTAAATTGGGATTCTCACAAATCTCGGGACGAACGTACGAACAAAGACACGGACAAATGAAATGTTTGATGTCTCTCTTTGAGTAGACTTATCAATAATTTCTGTGCGACATGGAGTAGACATGCACATATTGTCGGGTACTTTTAATGCCTTGATTTCACGGGAGTTTTACGCTTTGAACATTTAACATTTGATTTGATTTTGTTTTAGATATAATGTTCTATTCGGCCTGGGAAAAAAACACAACAACAGCACGCAACATAAACGACACGATAAACTAAAAATCCACACGCTTTGACCTAAGAGATGATGACTGACTAACCGACAGTTAATAAAGTTGGTTAATATAGATTAATGAGCCAATCTGGTGACATGTCAGCCGTTAACGCGACACCTGAACGCCGCCAGATTGAAGTGTCCGATACGATTATGTAGGTGTATTCACGTTGGGCTGTCAGCGACTATGTCCAATTAAGCCTACCTGAGATGGAGTTACTAACTTACCCGTCACCCGACTGAATAAGAGTTAATGAAATTATTTTTTCTTACGACTTACGTGCGAATGTTTGGCGCGTGAATAAAAATGATGAAAGTGAGCCTTGCTATGGAAAAACTGGGCTGATTTCATGTGCGTACAGTGTAGTCACAGAGTGCCTGTGCAGTCCGCATGGGCTGATTTCATGTGCGTACAGTGTAGTCACAGAGTGCCTGTGCAGTCCGCATGGGCTAATAAGGGAAGACACTTTCCAATTTTATGGATTTGTTAAGTAAAATGAAGTCTCCTCTTAACGAAAATCAAGTTTAGGCGGAAAGTGTCGTCCCTGATTAGCTTGTGCTGACTGCACAGGCTAATCAGGAACGAAACGTTACGCTTTTATGGTATTTTTATGTTAAAAGGAAGTATCTTCTTAGCAAAAATCCAGTTAAGGGAGAAAATGTCGTCCCTGATAAGCCTGTTCGGATTAAACAGGCTAATCTGAGAGGACGCTAAACGCACATGCTTTAAGCCTAGTTTTCCCAGAACGAGGCTCATGCCCTCACACATGTAGCAGGAAGCTGTCACCAGCGGCTAAAGCGAATGCTATATTCCCACTACCAGGTAAGAATACATCAATACCAATAGGGTCCCATTATAACACTGACAACTTTCTAAGCCTTTTTCTTGCCTTTCATTTACATCAAAGTTTGCAAGACCGGTATCATTTTAAAGGTGGCTCTGTCCTCTTCCAATAACTGCAACAAAAACGATACATTCTAGCAATTTCTCAGAAAGTAAAATTCTCGAAAATGCAAGTTCCCTCAGAAAACATGGTTTCGACAGACCGATTTCGACAAAAGCACAATATTTCAATAACCACTCCCCAAACGTTCATCTTTCAACCTAGTCCCCAATGAAATTCACCAACACGTTGCAGACTCCTAGGATACAGGAAATAACCATCAAAAGCAATGGGGAAATCGCTATATGGCTTTTAAACCAGAAGAGTAAAGGAACTCTTTAGTAGGCACTACCACGAAGGGATGCAAAATGATTTAGTGGTGGGTAACTTACCACTGCACGCGGAACCCGAGCTGTCCAGTAACCAGAGCGTGCTGACACTTGGCGCTGTGCGGCGAGGCGGGTGGTATAGGCCGGATTACAGTACTTTACTTAACAATTAGACCCATTAACTGAACACCCGAGCTTTTCAGCGTATAAAGCGATCTAGGTAGTGGCGTTAATAGAGTCAATTAATCACTTCATAATTTGGGCAATGCAGAGACCGGTGCGGGCTACGAAGACTCTCGTATTTCGTGTCGAAATGGAAATTTAGTTCCTGTGATTAAATCATAACCATTACCGCAGAGTTATACGTTTATTTTGGCGTGGTCGTTTTTATTGGATTTGAAAGCGACATGACATACATTGTGTCGTATTCCTTGGTGGATAGACACGAGAGTTGTGTACGGCTTTGAAATGATTATTTATTACGTGAAAAAAACTACAAATTTCTATGAATATATAACAGATTTTAAATACCCAACTATGTGAATTTATTAAAACATGAGGCCATTTAAGCGTTGTATAATTCTTGGACACTTTAAATTTGGCTTGGGTGAAACTTTAAAATCCACATTCCCCAAATAAGGACCACAATGAAAATAAGGGATATTGCTCTTTTTTGTGTAATCCTTGGCGTTAGTTTGCATGCCATAGTGCATTCAATGCATGTACTTTTCAATTATGATTGTTTTTTTACCTCATATTGTTTTATGTACATGTTGTTTTAGTGCATTGTGTGTATGTATGCTTTCTCCGAAATAAATCTATCTATCTATCTATAAATATGTATGTAAAAACAACGACAGCAACAACAAATTCAGCAGGATTCGCTTTTAACGGACCACATTAAAAAAAAACATTAAAAAGGGTTGAAATAATCCTGATTTCTTACTGAAATGTGAACAGCGTGACATTTGCATACACTGCTGATAATTACATGATATTGTACTGTTTTCTTTTACCCTTTTGATTTATAACTTCATTACATGCATTTTGAAGTTGGACCAACAATTTGCAATTCATGTGAGCTTACTTTGCCACATGATATTGACATTATCTTACATTACAAGTTGGTGATCTACATGATATTGGCATTATCTTACAATACATGTGAGCTTACTTTGCCACATGATATTGACATTATCTTACAATTCATGTGAGCTTACTTTGCCACATGATTTTGGCATTATCTTACATTACAAGGTACTTTGCCACATGATTTTGGCATTATCTTACATTACAAGGTACTTTGCCACATGATATTGGCATTATCTTACATTACAAGGTACTTTGCCACATGATTTAGGCATTATCTTACAATTCATGTGAGCGTACTTTGCCACATGATTTTGGCATTATCTTACATTACAAGGTACTTTGCCACATGATTTTGACATTATCTTACAATTCATGTGAACGTACTTTGCCACATGATATTGACATTATCTTACATTACAAGTTGGTGATCTACATGATATTGGCATTATCTTACAATACATGTGAGCGTACTTTGCCACATGATATTGGCATTATCTTACAATTCATGTGAGCGTACTTTGCCACATGATATTGGCATTATCTTACAATTCATGTGAGCGTACTTTGCCACATGATATTGGCATTATCTTACAATTCATGTGAGCGTACTTTGCCACATGATATTGGCATTATCTTACAATTCATGTGAGCGTACTTTGCCACATGATATTGGCATTATCTTACAATTCATGTGAGCGTACTTTGCCACATGATATTGGCATTATCTTACAATTCATGTGAGCGTACTTTGCCACATGATATTGGCATTATCTTACAATTCATGTGAGCGTACTTTGCCACATGATATTGGCATTATCTTACAATTCATGTGAGCGTACTTTGCCACATGATATTGGCATTATCTTACAATTCATGTGAGCGTACTTTGCCACATGATATTGGCATTATCTTACAATTCATGTGAGCGTACTTTGCCACATGATATTGGCATTATCTTACAATTCATGTGAGCGTACTTTGCGACATGATATTGGCATTATCTTACAATTCATGTGAGCGTACTTTGCCACATGATATTGGCATTATCTTACAATACATGTGAGCTTACTTTGCCACATGATTTTGGCATTATCTTACAATACATGTGAGCTTACTTTGCCACATGATATTGGCATTATCTTACAATTCATGTGAGCGTTCTTCGCCACATGATTTTGGCATTATCTTTCATTACAAGGTACTTTGCCACATGATATTGGCATTATCTTACAATTCATGTGAGCGTACTTTGCCACATGATTTTGGCATTTTCTTACATTACAAGGTACTTTGCCACATGATGGTATTCGCAATTTTAAGGTAAACAACTGCAATACATTATTTGCTGATCCTGAGTGATTGATCTGTATACCGTAACTCATATGGGAGGTAACAACTGTAAGGTGTTTAAATCTTTTAAGAGAAACGACTTTGTGACAAATAAACCTTAAAAAATGGTCCATTAAAAATGTTAGTTTCTTACAAATTGAAAATGNTCCTGATGAGACGCCACGTTCTGTGGCGTCTCATCTGGATTTAAACTGTTTGCAAAGTCCTTCAAAATTCGGTAATGTTCCCACATCTTTTTCACATCTGTTGGAAATAGAATCCAATTATTCGCACCTGTGAAGTTGACATCATTTTCTTCACATACCATCTTTAATATTTACTCATCACTTGTTCGCTGAAGATTTTAATTCCATCTTGTTTTTGTTCGTTGTTTTGTTGTTGTTCTTTGTTGCTATGCAAGAACAATATTATCAACACGCATGCCCATTTTCTTCTCAGTCACAATTTGCGCTCTAAACATTTGACTAATTTATTCCCTGTAAACAAACTACCGAAATGGTATTCGCAATTTAAAGGTTAACAACTGCAATACATTATTTGCTGATCCTGAGTGATTGATCTGTATACCGTAACTCATATGGGAGGTAACAAATGTAAGGTGTTTAAATCTTTTAAGAGAAACGACTTTGTGACAAATAAATCTAAAAAAAAATGGTCCATTAAAAATGTTAGTTTCTTACAAATTGAAAATGCTTTTTACAGGGGCTTATGTGAGCTAAAAATGATTGGAAACATACTTACATTGTAAAAAAAACACACCACATTTTCAAAAATCAATTCATTCTTATCAATTATATCAATATAACAATTCGTGTGATTTCCAATTTAATTCTGTATGAGAAGTCATAAAACAAAATGGTTATGGAAAGAACACGTGCTAACACCATTTTGCCCGTGCGATAAACAGGCTATTTAATGAGTTTACTGGACGCTAATTAGCATAAAATTTACGTCTCTTTTATCAGGTCATAAACGTGTCGACAATGCTAGGAATTCGCGCCAAGCATTCAGACCGTTCCGGAAACATGCTTTGAATCTGATAATATCTAACTTCCGCAACTGTACCGGCAAATTGTATTTTGGTTCCTACTTCTCTCGGGTGATACATTGCAACATCAATCGATCATTAATAATAAATTTCACAATTATACGGGATTAAAGAGATCGAGATCTTATTAGAAAGTATCCATGTTTATACCATAGATACTATTTTGGGGGGAATAAAACGCGGTAAACTAATAGTGCGTATACATTTCTCATTATAGAAAAAAATAGCCTGTACTCGTCCAAAAAAAGATAACATGACTGGAGACAATACTACAAACATATTTGAACGAGGCTTAACTATTACGTGTCACAGTATTGCATTTATATCAGTAAATATAACACCCATCGTTCACGTTCTTATCTGTATTGTATAAGCCTCTGCTATGGATTCTTTGTCCATTCCACTCTGTACGTACGTTTGTATTCAATGTTAAAATCAAATGTGATAATAGTTTTGATACTGTACCTTTTGTCAAAAGAATTCCAAATGATAATTTGCATAAAAATTGCATTACTTCGTCAAATATTTGCTATTAATTAAAATGTTATGGGTTTGGTGGTCAATGGACAAACATGTGTGAATGACATAATGGTTGGGCTAGATTTTATTAACAATACACTTACGTTAAAGCGTTTTTGTGAAACACATTTGAGAACAATTTAGTCCAATTTTATGATTTTTGATGCGTTATTTAGTTTAAAATGTAGCGTTTGAAAATTGATATCGACTGCTACACGTTAATTTTAAACGCATTTATCAGAATAAATGTGAATTACTAATAGTTTGATGCGGCAATAAATCATAAGGGATGTTTATTCAAATATGAATGCGCTGATGCTTTGTCATCTTTGTAATTTTTACATGGATCACCCTTATATTGTTAAGGCAAAGAACACAATGACCGTTGTTTAACTATCGTATAAACAACGCAGAAAGAAAGTCTTGACCCGAAGCTCAGTGCACTGTATAAACGAGTTTTCATTGTTGAAAAATACATTTTAAATTTATAAATACATCTTAAACTATCATTTGTGGTTAGGATACGTGGCGTTAACAACCGATCGCGGTTTTAAATGGCCGCTAAACAACGGTGACGCGAGCATTATTTATTAAGTAAAAGTGGAGGGAGGGAGAACGGTTAAGGGAGGGGAGTTGTTGAGGGGAGGATGCGGAGTGAAGTGAAGTGAAAGGGTGGGAATAACGGGGAAAGGAGGGGAGGGGCGGAAAAGAGGGAGGGAGAGAGGGAGGAAGTGAGTGAGTGAAAAAGAGGGGAGTGGTGGGAGGAATGAGAAATAAGGGATTGATGGAGAGAGGAAGAAAGAGAGAGAGGGAGGAGAGGTCGGGGAATGAAGAGATGGAGGGGAGAAGAGAAAGGGAGACCGGTGGGATGGAGGTCAGAGAGATAAGGGAATGTTAGGTGTGTCGCTGATAATTTGGTAGTTTTGTTTTTTATTTCGGCCATATTATTTTTGAGAAACATTAAACCACACCTTGTTGCTATCTTTCAGCTTGATCACATTGTTGAGCGTCAATCACGCGAACACTGTAATCTATGAACGCTCCACACAACATCGTGTGTGCGCGTGGCGAACGTAAATTTATTTGTCCACATAACTGTCTCAAACTCGCCCTAATATTATGTATAATAATTGAAATCTACATGCATCAATTTGTTTTAGATATGTTCATTTCAATACTAAATTATTCATCATCGTTGCCTGTAGTTAGTTTAACAACATAGTTGTACCTTGAGGGGAATGAATGTACAAATGAGGGAGAGATCTTCATATCGTTTGTTTTTTATTTGTATTCATGAATAATTTAACATTTACTCCCCGTATTTAGAATAGTTTCATGGTGAATAGTAAACAAATTAAAAACTTGATTAATATTGATGATCATCATGATGATTTATAATGAGTAACGATGCTGATGCGAGGATGATGATGATCATGATGATTATGATGATTACGTTAATTATCTTTTACATTTTTGTTTCTGTTATTATTGTTGTTGCTGTGGTTGTTGTTGATGATGAGGACGACAACGACCACGACGATGACGACTACGACGACGACTTCGACGACGACGACAACGAGGACGAGGACGACGACGACGACGATGAAGACTACAACGACGACGACGACGACGACGATGATGATGTTTGTAACGACGTTCAATTTCACGTAAAATTAAAACGTTGCCATCCTGCCGATATCTTTAAACCCTATTAGCTGGCGGGCGTGGTCGGTTTAAATAGGGCGTGTACCAGTATCCGCGGCCAATCAGAACAGATGAAGATTAATGTGAGGCCATAAACGACTAATAACGTTACCGAATGCCCGTGATATACAGAGGTCGCTGTGGCGTAGTGGATATACTGTTCGCCTATCGATCGGCTCGTCACGGGTTCAATCCCCACAGCGGTGCGTTCTCAAAGAAACCTAGTACTGGTTCTAGGCCCCGAAAACGGACTTGAGAGCGTTTCAAATAAGCCTTAGGCTTTCGATGCAATCGAGCTAAAATAAATATGTGAAAACTGAAGTGACATAAAAACTGCTAGACGCATTTTTCTGTCAATGAGTTATGTGTGCTACATGTGAACATCGAAATCATTCAAAAGGAACACACTTAAATATTCTTTAATATTGTTATATAGTTTATGATTACATGCTATAAACACCAACTATACTTGTATCAGGCAAATATTTGAGTGTCGAAACATAATAAATCGTTCAATTATAATTATTATGCTGATTTTGTAGTACATGTACCTTCAAATAATTTAAAATAATTATGTTCTGGTAATTTGGTGAGCTAACATAAAACACATATTTATAGTTATAATAAATTATTATGATGGTAAATTGCATATGAAATTTTGATATATATATTTTTTCTACATATATTCGTTACACTTTAAGAAGATTTTGAGAGAACGTATCATACTATAGAAACCTATCCCAGTGTTAAAATATATGACCACACATTGTTATGTCAGACATATATGTAATTATAATGTACATTAATCACAAAGCATTTTAATATTCTGGTACGCAGATTTAAACATTGATCGACTAATGTTCTAACTAAGTTATTTATAGGAACTAAGTTGTACTAATTAATTGTTATGACTATACAAAATTTATTTCAAACTTCAATAATGATGTACACTGACATAAATCTTCCAAATTTCTATGCAATATTTATTTTTAAACATGTTTAAGTTGACATAACGAAACATAATAATAAAATACTTGAGCCGCGATCTGGGAAAGAAGTGCGTAATGCGTTCGGTGAAGTTTCGTCCCAAATTAACCTGTGCAGGTCGCTTGAAACTAATACATGTACTATGAAGATAATTCAAGTGCTGTTGACGTTAGGTTTATGTTTAGTTTATTAACCCTACGCCTTAACGCCGAAATATATCACATTTACAATATAATTGAACCTCGTTCTGCGAAAACGAGTCTAAATACATGTGCGTAGAGATATTAGCTTGTGTGCGACACATTTTTTGTTACTGACATCGTAAAATGCATCCGTATTTCTCCGTTCCGACCCTCATACTAATCATAGACAATAACACCGAAGAGCATCAGACCACGCCGCCCTAACGGAACGAAAATTAAAATTAATGCCTCAATTAAAACGTTCATCTAACATCGTAGCACCAGTAAAGTTTTAACACGCCAAAACGAACGCCAGAAATTACAAATTGCTACGTGAAAATTGCCGCGTCGCTTTATCAGCGTCCACAATCTTGTTCCCGTTCCACGTACGCATGTAAATCACTGACAAACTGTTTACATAGCAAGAGCAAAAAATACATAACAAGTGTATGTTCTCGTTTTGCAAATGAGCCCGAAAGCGTCGCGCTTGTTTTCATTTCATATTCTCGATCCGGAGAGTGTATATGTTTAGTATACTGTTACCTATACTGTACGGTGAGGCTGTTCAATCTTCGTCGAAGGAAGTTAATTTTCGTCACTCCGGACTTAACGAATAAGAACGAGGCTGTGACGCCAGCGGGTGGTGAAATGAGCCATGTAATTCACCCCATCTTGTTCACACTTGCAGTTAATAAAACTCTCTGAACAAGTCATGATTTCACGTTGTCTATAGCAGACGTTAATTGCTAGAAGCAAAACGGTTAATGATTGGTTGTTATATACACATATTTCGTTAAGCAGTTAACATTATTAACATTAATATTGGCGGTCATGTGTTCTAAGCCAGTAGGATGTACTTATCGTTGTAAAATTGTTGTTGTAAAATTGTTTACAGACAAATCGAGCATGTTGTTACCTTTTAACTTTTAGATGGTTTTCTCAAACACAATGGTAGGTGCATGGGTCACTTTTTTCGCCACATGGGCCGTCATTAAAACAAGTTATTTATGATAATTAAAGTCAAACAAAAAAATCCTTGTTACTCAAGATTGTGGTAGTTTGTAAATTGCAAAAAAGACAGTTGGTTTTATTAAAATGTGAACTATGTTATTTTAATATGTGTTTCATATTGCGCTATGTTTTGTTTGGCCATTGGTCACTTGTCGGTAATAACGGACGGTAGCACCGCGTTTGGTGTCCACCCATTTTCGGTGTTCATCACCAAAGTGCGTGACCGACGTTACCCATGATAATGAGGATGATGATGATGAGTAGGATGACGATGATGATGATGATGACGACGATGATGCTGATGACCAAAGTTAATTCCGTTGAAACACTCTGGTGTTGACCATTGGAGTACGCCGAGGTTGGGGTTGACACGAAGTGTAGTGCAACAGTGTGGTGCAACAACGGTGTTTATTTGGTTTTAACTGCAAGTGATATTTCCTGTTTTGCTTCCGCATTTATGAAATGTGAATTTGTTTTGCCGGTATTTGATTTTACTTACGTCGTAGGGTTCCTTAAAATCGCATGAATGTAAGCACGATCGTTGGGACATTGACTTCTATACAATAGTACATGTAATTTGCTGTGGAATGTTTAATATACTTGATGGATTCATTTAACCGTCGCATTTTTTTCAGAACTCTTGGTATGTTGCAGTTTGCAGACAAAACAATTCCACCGTTAAAAATAAGACATAGTACTTCTTGTATACCATCCCGTCAGTCTGCTATGGGGTGGGAGGGGTATGGATTTCAGCAGACGACTGGAAAGTTAAAAACATGCGCCCGAGTAACAAATTCTCCAACGAGTCGATAATTTGTTGAAATGTCTGTGAAAATAAAGATGCAATTATATTATTAGCAGGTACAATGTTGGAATTCGAGCGAACTATTCAGAGCGTTCCGATTGCCATTTACAAAAACATACAAAATACAATATTAAGTCCAAACGTTATTAAACTGGTTTGACAGTTATAAAAGCGTTTTTTTATTATTGTTATTTGAATGGTTGTTATTATTATAATTAGTAGTCTTAATAGTAGTAGCAGTAGTATAAAGAAGTGAAACTCCAAAAGCTGCAGCAGTATTGCATTTCTATCATACACACCTTCGTGTTCCTTTATTTACGGCAAGGAACCAATTGCCAAAACGGTACAGTACGGCACAAAACGAAACAACATATACACATATTAATTAAAAAGTATTAATTATAAGTAGCTGCATTTCATTAGTAGGCATCGAAATAGACCTGAAAATAAACTTAAACTTAATACTTGACACTTAAAACGACTTAAGACTTTAAAAAAACTTGAGACGCATACAATACTTGAGACTTTAAAAGACTTAATACTTAAACATACTTGAGACTTAAAATAACTCAAGACTTAAAACGACATGAGACTTAAATTTATACACCACGAAGGTGTGTATAATATGAATGCAATACTGCTGAAGCTTCTGGAGTTTCACTTCTTAATATTAAATAGACTAACGAATTAAAAAGACTTGAGTTTTTTAAAACCTTGGGGCTTTACAAGACTTCAGGCTTAAAAATACTTGAGACTTAAAAAGACTTGAGATTTAAAAAAGAGATATGACTTAAAAATGACTAAATGCTTAAAAAGAATTGAGCCTTATACAGACTTATGACTTAGAAAGACTTGAGACTTAAAAAATGCTCGAGACTTTAAAAGACTTGCGACTTATAAAGATTTGAGGCTTGAATGAACTTGAGACTTAAAAGACTTGATACATAAAAAAAGACTTGAAACATAAACAGACTTGAGACTTAAAAAGACTTGAGACTTAAAAATACCAAAGACTTAAACAGACTTGAGACGTAAAAAGACTTGAGACCTATACATAATTTAGACTTTAATGGACTTGAGACTTAAACAGAATTAAGTATTGGAAGATAAAAAGACGTGATACTTTAAAAGACTTGAGACTGGAATATACTTGAAAAACATACACATTTATATATACAAGCACATGTATTTACATGTTGAAGAAGTATAAACTCTAACATAAACTATACAAATATTGTTATATTGGAAATCGTGTTTTGTAAATAAAAATTGCAGAGCTAGGAATAATATTATTACAATACTGCTTTCCCTCTCCATCAACATTGCGCATGTAAATTTGAATCCGTGAATGCGTAGGTACTGTAGATGTAACAAAATAGCCGTTGTTTAATAATATTTTGAATATGTTATGGTGTCTTTGTATAGAAAACGTGACCGATTGTTTATTTGTTGTGATTGGCGCAAGTTTTATCAAAGAAATATGGACGGGAAAGTGTTTACAGCTTTATTGGACATGATTCATTAATTACAATCAATCTGATGATTTTAGTAAACAGGGAAAGAAAAAAAAGATGGTCGACCGACTTATCCCCACCGCAACTGTACGGAAATGACTTTCTCGTTTATTTTGCAATGAAAATGCGTCATAACTTTATAAAGACGAAACGGCATTGTTTCTATATTTGATTTGATGAGTGTCATCTCTTTACCTATGGTGTAAAATCATTAATATTCGTACGACATTATTTTTTGTTGAGTTCTTGGGTTTACCGATCCACGAATATAACACAAACACATCGGAAAACGAACGACGCAAATACCAGTTTTCCAAGATAAAAAATCTACGAATGTTAGTGTCCACGAAAAACCGACGATAAGTAGAAAGATGCTCGTCTGTAATGGGTCTGACGATTTTAAGGTAAAAACCGATGACCCATACTTTCGAGCGTCGGTGCAAATTATAACAAACACTTTAATTAGTTTTTACTTTTATATTTCTAGACAAAAATATTTCTACGCAAAACTACATCTGATTTTAAATAAACAATAAACATTGAATAGGACCAAGACCGTTAGTGGTGACAATCGTTTAAGCAGAATTATGTTCCCTTTTGCACTTAAAAAAAGTGATTAAAATTAGCATGTATGTTGAAATTCACGTGAATGTTTGGATGCATACATATATCAGGAACATCTACAGATAGTAAATTGAAACGTTACGCATGTATTTTGGATCACCATGTGAGGTCACTGACCAAGGCTCGTACCTCTGATCTTCAATTTAGCAGAAATATGCCCATTGCATGCTTAAAAAAGTCAGTTTAACGTTTTTGTTATTATGTAGTTCGGGTACAAACTAATCTGGTATTTTAATCTGTTTTATCAGCGCTTGTTTGTCTTCACTAAATGGGTGGTTCCGATATTGAACCATTCCCCAAATTAAGCTATCAACACGGGGCCGCTTCAATTTCAGCCGTAGGAACCGTAGAAATGGAATCGATATCTGCAAAATAGCTCGCCAAATGCAAAAACCAGGCGTCGCAGACTGCATCTCGTTGACATTGCGGGCCGCAATGCAACCGTCAATCGGTTTTTAAAAGGTATGCGCGAATAACATTTTTTCTCTCTTCATGAACTGAGCGAATGATGATTTTTATTTCTGCCAAGGCTACATGCGTTTTTCTCGTTATTAGTCGCACTTGATTTTCCTAACCGTTTTCCGTGGACGTAGAAGAGCTGCGTTTAATTAAGAAAATGTATTCTCAACGAAGCTACGCATGCGTGATGACAGGTTCCCGACCAATCCCAATCTCTTACCCAACGGCTACATTCCACTCATCACTATAGTGGCCTCGGAAAGTAGTCCCCAGTCAAGTGGCTTTGTCACATGATCAAACACTTTGAAACGAGATATACATTCATAATATTAATTTACTTAATTTTCAGGTAAATACAATTATACGCTAAAAATTCATTCACTCAAAGTCGGACACAAACATGTTTCTTTTGATATTAGTTGTTCAAAATATAATGTTTCGCTGAAACGAAAGACCACCACATATGTAGAGGGGGTATGGGAGCTTTATTAATATTACTATCTATAATTCAAAAGCTTAAAAGCGCGCGTTATAACAAAAGCATTACAATACTATGCATATGTTACTAAATTGGTATAAACGCATTAACAACCTTCTTACACATTCAGAAATATGCATACATACAAATCAAACAAAATAATGTAATTCCCAAATACCAGAATGTTATGTTTCCCATCGTCCCGAGCAATGAATAAAAACTCTCCAGGGTTAATGGTATTCTGCCTTGATGGAATTCATTTGTCGGCGAAAAAAAAAAATGAAACATCATAATTCGATTCAAATTATTGATTCGCGTACCTTTATGTGTAAATCGGTTTAAAGATTAACTTACACTAATTTTTTTAAATGCATTTTCTATCTGTTTTATAGAAAGTTCTGGATTCGACGTTGTACAACAAGAACACGAAATTTCTTTAAAATATACGTATCACAACAAGAAAAAATCTTGCATATCAAATGCCAAAAATGAAATTGTAACAGTTTTTGGGGCGATTGCCTTCTGCAGTTCGCCCGTTAGGTAACATAATATACGTATACCGAAGAATAAAGTCCGTTACTGCAATTAACCACTTTGCATCCAGATTCTGCATTCGCAAACAAGATAGCTCCGATTGCATGGTATTAGTATTAATGCGCACAAACATTATCACGTGACCAATTACACAATAAAAATTTCCCCTTCTGAAATGCTCATCAATAAATCCAGTTCAATCCAATTTTGCCCGCCTTCACGGTGTTTACACACTCGTTGTGCGACAAACACCCTTGGATTGTAACAGTTGGACATCAGTTACAGCGCGCGTTCCATCTATGGCAACGTCTTTTCACTGTGGCATTAGCACTCGGGTTACACGCAGTCCTCTTGGAAGGTGTATAAAGCGACGAAATATCGGTTCAATACCATCTACACTTAACCTATACAGCGCATTTATGTTCTTTCGTTTTAAGAAATCAACTGCGTTCGCGATATGGGCGACACAATTTTATTACCACGCGCTACATTTTTTACTGTCAAAGTAAACATCTCAATGTTCTCAGCTCTACAAAGTTTCTATATAACACGACCGTGCTTTTCATGCCAGTTATGAACTTTTTCCTTACACACGAAATACATGCTGTGATTGTCACTTTCACAGCAGCTAAACTACTCTTTTGTAATTCAGTCCTACATCAAATCAATCAGTGTTTTAATTTTGCTGAGAAACAAATAGAATTAATTCATAAAACTATTTACTCGGTGTGCGTACTTTGTCCCCATGACACATGTTCATAGTGTTTTTTACGAACACAAAATTTGAGCAAAATTGCCCCACCAGTACTTTCAGTACTTTGATTTTTCGATGTGGCTTATGGATTGTATCAAATCATAAACATTAAACAACTACGTGTTTGTATTATGTGTATCTTTACAAAAGTGACATAGACTAAAACATAATATGATAGAATGACGGGATTTTAACGTCAAAGTATTGCACAAAACTGCACCTAAATTGAGTAATTTATATTTGCAACGTTATTTCAACAAAAAAAAATGTGTAGGGAAAGCCCGACCAAACATGTTTTTTATATATTTTATTTAGTAGTACTAATCTTATTTAAGTTTTGGCACTCCATACATTGATAATTAATAATAATTAAGCAAACTTTTGCGAAATATGTTTTCCGTTCGCTTAAAAGCGGTAACCATTATGAAATGTTCATTTATGAAAAACCCCTGTGCTTGCGTCATCTGGAAGCCAGTACCAGGTACTCTATCACGTAATTATGACAAATATACACGGCCTGTAAACACTGGACCCAACTCGTTATGGAGATGAATACAATCAAAATAATGAACATTTAATCAAAAGAAATTCCATGTTGCAGCTTAGGAGGTGAAATTAGTATAAACCGTAAAAATATGATCCTGATCTGATCTCTGGGCAAACGGGGCTTAATGCATGTGTTAAGTGTGGTCCAGTTATATCGGTGCAGTCCGCACAGGCTTATCAGGGACAACAATTTCCGCCAAACTGGATTTCGTTAAGAAAAGACATCCTTTAATAACCGGAAAAGGCATTTTCCCATGTATACCCTACACATACGCGCCCTTACCCCTTGGTCAAACGTCTAATCCACATTGCCACGGACCGGTTATATAATAATGTACGGAGACCATGTTGCAGTTAATACTGTGGATAAATCCAAACGTGGAGACACGGATATAAAAGAAGTAACGACCAATCGATTTCAACCTGTTTGAGAAAGACACAGAAGGAGAAGAATTGAATCACATTAAACACATCATTGACATCAGGCAATTTATTTCATATAATTTTAAACACAATCTATGTTAGTTGGCACTCAACAGTTTGATCTCCAAATGAAGGTGGAGCCAGTGTTTACTAGTTGTATGGTCCTCATAAAGATTTACAACGTCAAAAGTCCCTCCGTTCTCCACTGATTTACATCATAGTTCTTTGTAATCCTTCACCGAATTCATCATTGTTCCGAATTCACCTTTATTAACTCACGTAAACAATGAACTCATTAATTTTCGGATAAACAACCACACGATTTAATTTAAAAGTCCTTTTGCTATGAATGTATAATAACAATTCTTGCCTAAAAATGACTTCATCATATTAAGGCTTGTGAAATCTCTCGCTATGGTTATTTTTATGCGTAAAACAAACGTTATTAATGGGCGTACTTTTAAGTCTATTTATAGCAACGACGTAAACTTGACAATGAAGTCGCGCGCAGTGTTGACAGTATAAATAGGTCGTCTGTTGTGTTTTCGTAATATTTTTTTCAAGATACTGTTAATACAAAATGTTTGTTCTGATGGTGTGTCTTAATTTAATGCATTATGTTGGTAATGAAAAACTATTAAGAGAAAAGAAACCGTAATTAACTTGTTAACGCAATCATGGAGTCCAAAGAAATATATTATGATTTGATTTTAAAAATCAATGAAATCGTGAACAACTTTGGGCTTTTAAAATGTGGAAGCGAATATTATGTTCTTCCGTGGTTAAACCAATCGAATTTTGCTAAATACAATAACTTGTCAATAACCGAAATTCTGGGTCCGCAGTTTGAAAAATTCGCGTCAAACTGGACCTACGATTCGGACGGTGCCTACACTTCGGACAATGGTGAAATATACTCAAGCAGCGATGAAATCAAAGACAGCGGCAGCTGTAGAAGCTGTAGCCCGTATGACACGCGAAATTATCAGTCTGCGCTTTTAGACTTCACAAAACGGACCCTCGAGAAGGAATCCAAAAGTTCGCACGCCGCACGACCGTGCTACACCGATCGCGTCGTGACCTGGTCAGAAATCCTCCGCCGGAAACACGAAGACAATGGCTCCACTTCCTCGGGTTCCGACTCGGCACTGGATCTCCGGATAAAGCGGAAGAGAACGACCACGGCGACGACGAAAGCCGCACTTCCGGCCTGGGTGTTCTGCACGAGGTATTCGGATCGACCATCTGCAGGTAATATAGTGGGATCAACTTTGTACTTTTGAACGTTTAAATTAGACTACGAAAATGTAATACCAATTAAAAGGCAGTCTGACCGTTCGAATCAAAATATATCGTCAATATTTAAGTTCATAATTTACAAATTTCACCGAAGAAAACAGTATCGTAATTTTTATTTTGCGAGTTCACTTTTTAATGTGTGTGAAATGGTCATCATGTTCTTTTACAAGACAGTTATTTAAATCGAACATAATAAGAAAACATCGTCCACATGTTATGTTGATTTATTACTTTTGGACCAATCTAGTTTCATAAGTCAAATCATTCATCTCTTTCAAACCGAAAAAATCGGGATTTACCACGAAGTATTAGAATAACCTGTTGCGTTGAAAACTACCAATAAAGTCATTATTTACTTTAACGTGAACGTGGGAACGTCGCGTTGCGTAACTGACGTCAATCTTACGTTACGTTCCTGTGGTTACTCTAGCGTGACATTATGAAGGGTTAGGTCGTCTTGACAAAGTGTACCTTACCTTATAAGGGATAATGTGTGGTGTAATTGTTTACATGAATTCGACAGTTTCGTTTGACTCAAATTATTTTTATCTTAACTCATTTATTCGAAATAAATATGGTGGTACTTCTAGTATTCGTAATTCAAATACATTACATATGTCAATTGTTTATTTTATTATTATTTTTTTGTTCGTTCGTTCGTTCGTTTATGATACTAATTATTATTATTATTACCAATACTTATATTATATAAACGGTAAATACCATGTTAAATGAGCCATCACAATTGATTATCGAAATATACGGGTAATTATTCGACCGAGTGTGTGTTTCTAATTTTAGGTNTCTATCTATCTATCTATCTATCTATCTATCTATCTATCTATCTATCTATCTATCTATCTATCTATCTATCTATCTATCTATCTATCTATCTATCTATCTATCTATCTATCTATCTATCTATCAATATTGGAATTACTTGTTGTCGTAACAAAATACTGCATGTGCTTTTGATTTCATTATATTATATTAAGTCTTAAAAAGAAATACCACAATAGTGCTTTTTATTTGTAACACGTGATATTTCAAAATTGTGATATTTATTTTCAATCAAAGCAATTCGTAAGAATATTGCTTGTGTTCATAATTTTACATTAAATCTTAATCAAATAGATATTCTGTAGTGCTTTATATGTTGTATACGCCATATTTCAAACTTGTGATATCTATTTACATTTTTACTAATCAAAGCCATTCATATTTTGCTTGCCATATGTGTTAATTTATTATGTTTATATGTAGACGTGAATGCTTTCGTGCATCATAATTTACATAATTTTGTTTTAGTTTGAAGTTTCCAACTGCATTGATTTTATATATTTTATTTTTTATTTTGTTTATATATTCATTGATTTATTTATTATCTGCAAACACTTGATTAACAAAATAAAAGTTTTATTATTATATTATTATATTTATGAAAGAAAGTAAGAAAAAAGTAGTAGCAGAAGCAGATTGTGAACCGGTTGCTTCTTTAATTACAACTTATTTTTCTCTAAACAGGACACGTTTAGAGTTCTAACAATAAACCGAGATTTTCAAACAGATGATTTAAAAGAACATCAACGAATTTAAAGCAAATATACGTCTATGATTTTAGTACAAAGTCCATACAAGTGTTTTAAAGGCCATAAGTTGCCAATCACTGCGACCTTTCCCTGGTCACTTCCTCACATGTTTCGTTTAATCTGCACAGCAAATATAGTTTACGACCCGAAAGTTGTGATAAAACTAACACAATAAAACTATCCGCAAATTATAGCTTTTGTTATAAATGGGCATAAAATGTGCCGGTAACAATACATCGAAAATGGCCTATTAATAAACAGGCGAAAATCTAATTTGAATATTTCCACCAACTAATCGCGGTCAAGCCACCTCGTTTAACAGTTTTGATAATACTACAAAATTTGTAATTGATTTATTTTGGATAGGTTTTATAGACTTAAATTGCATGGAGTGATATTTTAACTCTTTAATTAATCTTCACCACGAACCGATGCGACCAAATTGACCACGATGTCCGATTTAATGGCCATATCCGAATTATGGTTGTCATTAACGTTTTCAGCCGTCAGCAATGGCGACTTTTCAGATTGATTTGGGTATCAACGATAATTTCCTCATATCTTGATCTCGCTGGCACACTAGATGTCTGGACTTTTGACACTTAACGTTTGAATGTGTTAAGTTTACGGTCACATAGACGTGTAAAATAATGATGTATGTACGGTAGAAAGATTTTCTCTTATTAAGCTGCTCAAATTGTATTAGCCTTTGCTAAAACGATTCGTGCGTATTTGAGTTTTCAATATTGCAATATAGTAATGATTGTCATAAAATGACTTCTTTAATTTTACCCCTTTTGAAAGAAATACACTCATGAATTACTCTGTTTTGTTCATAAATGGGTACTTGCATACTTGTTGATGTTTGTTCTGTCTTAGGATGATAATAATAATAAACTACCTGCTGCTTACGATGATGACGCTGTTGTTGTTTATTATTATGCTACTGCTGATGAATATGCTGATAATGATGCTGATTGGTTTTGTTGTTGATGATGATGATACAAAACAAGATAATTGCATAGTACACCAAACACTTTAGTCTCCTTGAATTTTCCGACTCCTGCTTATCAACTCACACATTCCCCCGGTCAACCGATTAATGGCAGCCTATATGGCCCACACAGGAATTCAATGACACCCATTTCGTCACGGAAATTACCGAACGTTACCGAAGCGTGACGGAGATCGTAAATAGCGCGTTTTATAGCCGTTTTGGGCTCATTTTAATAGCGGTTCGGGATTTGGGCGATCGAGTGCGACAAATGCAAACACGGATAGCCGCCATCGCTCCTCGCTAGCACGTGCCAAACGCTGGTCCGTCGGTTTCTCAGTCTGCGCCGTCTACTCAAAATATGAGATGCGCTCTGGGACAACAGGGCTTAATGCATGTGCGTAAAGTATCGTCCCAGATTAGCATGTGCATTCTCCGCTTGTATAGAAAATTTCCTTTGAAGGAAGTCCTCTCTAAACGAAAATCAAGTCCAGGCGGAAAGTTTCGTCCCAGATAAGCCTGTTCTGTCGGCATTTTACGCATGTGCATTAAGCCCCATCTTCCCAGAGCGCGGCTCATTTTTTGCGTCGACGTGCATATGTATGTGGCATAACGAAAATGATGTCTTTACATGTTGATAAAACTACAACTCAGACATCTCAATATAGAGCATTGCATCCACTCCTAAACATCGCAATAGTGTTCGTTCGTATCCAACGCTCTGCACGAACACAAATTGCACGCTCTCAACGGTGCTTGTTATAATTTCATATGTGAGTGCATATTTGTAGCAAGCTTAAGGTAAATGTTTATTTTTTTCAAAATCCTTTAGTTAACAAAGTTTTTTTCAAGAACATTATTTTTATATAGCATTGCGCGCTCGTGAGTTGTTTTCTCAAATGTTCTCGCAAATTAATTATCTTTTCTCCCGAAACGCTTAAATATTGCTACATATTATTTTTAGCAGTTAAGCGTAAAACAAGATTTCGCCAATACAAATAACATATGTTTTTGTACAACGATGATGAATCGCTTTCCGACATCATATAAATTAGAATTTTCTGGTACTTTGAAATCCTGTACTTGTCGAGTTTGTTTAATAACTAATACCGTTATAAAACTGTTTGATGACTTGTTGCATCTTACATAAATTTCATTTTATTTCTAGTCGTTATTGTCATTATCAACATTAACAGGAACATCATTCCAATCATTCTCATCCTTATTATCTTCAATTATCCTCCTTCACCTCCTCGTCATCATCGCCATCATTATCATCAACTGCTGCAGCTATACCAGCAAGATTTTAATCACAGCAACAACCATCACCATCAGTGTCGTTTCCAACCGCATCATGTCATCTTCATCATCATCAACATCACCAACATCACTAACATCACCAACATCATCAACATCATCAACATCATCAGCAGCATCATCAACATTATCAACATCATCATCAACATCATCAACATTATCAACATCATCATCAACATCATCAACAGCATCAACAGCATCAACATCATCAACATCATCAACATCATCAACATCATCAACATCACCAACATCATCAACATCATCAACATCACCAACATCATCAACATCATCAATAGTATTATCATACTCATCACCATCACCAACATCATCAATATCATTAATATCGTCATCATTCCCATTACCAACATCATCGTCGTCGTCGACGCAACAATTTGAAAAACAACCAAAAATCTATTTATGTTTTTACTTTTCAGCGGACTTTTCATTGGCGACCACCGGTTGCCCTATCTAGCGCCTAAAGCGAACCGTTTCTGGGAACAATATATCATCATGATTGTTTATAACATTCACCATAATTACAAGAATTTCAAATCGCCCCCAGTTGTACGACCGGCTCCTGCTTAGAAATATGATTAATCACTCTCACTGGATCGCCCATCAATAGTGTCCTTCATTAGTGGTTGTTAACCGGCTAATTTCTGATGATGGATATGCCGCTTTTGCCCAATTTAGACCCTTTCCGCTGAATTGTTAACTTGCTGCTAGTTATTAATTCCATGCCACACGTGGCATGCAACAATTTGCTCAAAATAGATGTTTATTAATGCCTAGTGTTTGCCTCGTTCTGGGAAAATGGTGCATAATGCATGTGTTTAAAGTATAGTCCCAGATTAGCCTAGGCATCCCGCATCAGGGACGACACTTTCCGCGTTTATGAATTTTTTCGTTTAAAGAAAGTCTCTTCTAAACGAAAATCCAGTTTAGGCTCAGTAATATGAAAATTTGCAGAACCTGATACTTGTTAGTATGTGTGAAAAGTGTCGTCCAAGATTAGCCTGTGCAGTCCGCACAGACTATTCAGGTTTTATTTATTGTTTCGTTTGAGGAAGTCTCTTCTTAGCGAAATTCCAGTTTAGGCGGAAAGAGTCGTCCCATATTAGAATGTGCGAACTGCACAGGAGAATTTGGGACGACACTTTACGCACAGGCATTAAGCCCAGTTTTCCCAGAACGCGACTCATCTAATCCACCAATCAAGACCTAGCAACCTCTGTATATCAACTTGTCGAGTTCACGACGGTTTTATTGGGTACGCGACTGACGTTGAAACGTTAAGTCAAAACTGTAATCAACAAAGAGTCCCCTCATCCAGTGATGAGGAACGCTAGGTGTGTGGAGCAATCAGGCCCTCAACATTTCTCGCGATATCCACGGTCTTTAAGTCTATAACCCGCTATTGCATCTGACGGCCCGGGCTCGCCCTCAAAGAAAAATTATCAAGCTTCGCTAATTATCTATTTGTTCAGAAAAACGTATTAAATCGCTCTCATGATCTATTTGTTTCAAAGTTTTCTGTAGAGATTACACCCGGACTTGCCACGCTCGAAGCGAGAGCCGATAATCCCGTCAATACAAGCAAATCCCATGAATATACGATAAGCGACTTGATGTAATGCGGTAGGTGTAATTGAATTTTTAAGTCGTAAGCGGTTGACATTTCGCAATAAGACATGAAATGTAATTTAGCATGTATTTTCGTTGATAAATTAAGTTTTTTCTTGATAAAACAAAAAAAAATCAATTTTCTTTGAGGCAATACATTGTCGAAGTGTATAAATCAGCCTCGCTCTGGGAAAACGGACTATAATGCATGATTTTAAAGTGTCGCCCCAGATTATCATGTGCAGTCCGCAAAAAACCCATTAAGTCTCAAGACCAAATTTCGAAGGAAGGGTATTCGACGATGGTGTTGTTTTCACAACAGGTGTTCGGCGAATAAACTGCCGTTTATAAATCATCTTCCATTAGAAACGGTTGCATCTTTACGACGTACACTCGCAAATTGTAATTTGGCATATTTATGATAAATTGAAAAGTTAACAAATACAGTGGGTATCACATATGTTCGAATTTCCAAAAAAAAACTTTTACAATCAGCAGAGTAATTGACTGTGACAAAACATCCCGGAAAATTAATTTTGCATCACACACAATTGAGATCGTTAAACGGAATTTTGTAGTGAAGCGATCGCTATTCAGATAACATTTCGCTATTTAATTTTGCATATAAAATTTAATATTCAGTTCATAAAACGGACATCATTGTTTATGTATGTGTTTCGAATCTGATCTAAGATATGTTATGCGTGTGTGCAAAATTGGAAACGCGGATGTGTTGTTCACAATAATCCACTAAAGGCATGCGCGTGACATGTTTATTCTTAATGTATTATATTATAACGGTCATGTTTCTCGCCGGTCTATCTATAGACCAATAATCACAGGTAACGTAGTTAAATTAAGCAATTCAGAAAGTCCAGGGAATCAGCAACGACGAATATCAGTCACCTCACCTCGAGGCTAAGAGGTGTGCGATGGATCGTTCAGACAGAAAACCCACGGTCAGGAGACGCTCTCACGTCTTGGATGGCAAGTCTCCTCCGACAAGGAAACGTAGGAAAATAAATCACTGCTGAAAACGGATTCACAGGGCCAAAATGCTCATATTTTATCCACAGTTATGATTTCATCACATGTTCTTCACATTTATGGTTTCTTCATATGTACTTCACAAGTATGGTTTCTTCATATGTACTTCACAAGAATGGTTTCTTTATATGTACTTCACAAGTATGGTTTCTTCATATGTACTTCGCAAGTATGTTTTTTTTATATGCACTTCATAAGTATGGTTTATTCACATATTCTCCACAAGTATGGTATATTTACATGTTTCGTCACACGTATTGTATCTTCACATATTCTTCAAAATAATGGTATCGTCACATATTTTTCACAAGTATGGACTCTTTAAATGTTTATTTAAGTATTATTTCTTCACATATTCTTCTTTAAATGCTTATTTAAGTATTATTTCTTCACATATTCTTCACAATAATGATTTCTCACAAGTTCGTCACACTAATGGTTTCTTTACATGTTCTTCACTAGTATGTTTTCTACCCACGTTCTTCATAACTATGGTTTCTTTACATGTTTTTCATAAGTATGGTTTCGTCATATATTCTACACAAGTATGGTTTCTTCATATGTTTTTCACAAATATGGTTTATTTGCATGTTCTACAACCTTTTGGTTTTTTACATGTTCTTTACAAGCATGGTTTCTTTACATGTTCTTCACAATTTGTTTCACACGTGTTTCACAAGTATGGTTTATTCACATGTTTCTTTTACAAGTATGTGTTTTTCGCATGTTCTTCACAAGTATGGTCTCTTTACATGATCTTCATTAGAATGGTATTTTCAAATGTTTTTCACACGTTTTGTATCTTCACTTGTTCTTCACAAGTATTGTATATTCACAAAATAGTCATGTTCTTTACAATTATGGTTTCTTCACATGTTCTTCACAAGTATGGTTTCTTTACATGTTCCTCACAAGTATGGTTTCTTCACATGTTCTTCACAAGAATTGTATATTCACATGTTCTTTACGATATGGTTTCTTCACATGTTCTTTACAAGTATGGTTTCTTTACATGTTCTTCACAAGTATGGTTTCTTTACATGTTCATCACAAGTATGGTTTATTCACATGTTCTTTACAAGTATTTTTTCTTTACATGTTCTTCACAATTATGGTGTCTTCACATGTTCTTCACACGTATGGTTTCTTCACATGTTCTTCACAAGAATTGTACATTCACTTGTTCTTTACAAGTATGGTTTCTTCACATGTTCTTTACAAGTATGGTTTCTTTACATGTTCTTCACAAGTATGGTTTCTTCACATGTTCATCACAAGTATGGTTTCTTCACATGTTCTTGACAAGTATGGTTTCTTTACATGTTCTTTACAAGTATGGTTTCTTCAAATGTTCTTCACAAGAATTGTATATTCACATTTCTTTAGAAGTATGGTTTTTTCACATGTTCTTTGCAAGTATAGTTTCTTTACATATTCTTCACAAGTATGGTTTCTTCACATGTTCATCACAAGTATGGTTTCTTCACATGTTCTTTACAGGTATGGTTTCTTTACATGTTCTTCACACGTATTGTTTCTTCACATGTTCTTTACAAGTATGGTTTCTTCACATGTTCTTCACAAGTTCGGTTTCTTTACATGTTCCTCACAAGTATGGTTTCTTCACATGTTCTTCACANATTAATTTTGCATCACACACAATTGAGATCGTTAAACGGAATTTTGTAGTGAAGCGATCGCTATTAAGATAACATTTCGCTATTTAATTTTGCATATTAAATTTAATATTCAGTTCATAAAACGGACATCATTGTTTATGTATGTGTTTCGAATCTGATATAAGATATAATATGCGTGTGTGCAAAATTGGAAACACGGATGTGTTGTTCACAATAATCCACTAAAGGCATGCGCGTGACATTTGTATTCTTAATGTATTATACTATAACAGCCATGTTTCTCGCCGGTCTATCTATAGACAAAGAATCACAGGTAACGTAGTTAAATTAAGCAATTCAGAAAGTCCCGGGAATCAGCAACGACGAATATCAGTCACCTCACCTCGAGGCTAAGAGGTGTGAGATGGATCGTTCAGACAGAAAACCCACGTTCAGGAGACGCTCTCACGTCTTGGTTGGCAAGTCTCCTCCGACAAGGAAACATAGGAAAATAAATCACTGCTGAAAACGGATTCACAGGGCCAAAATGCTCATATTTTATCCACAGTTATGATTTCATCACATGTTCTTCACATGTATGGTTTCTTCATATGTACTTCACAAGTATGGTTTCTTCATATGTACTTCACAAGAATGGTTTCTATATATGAACTTCACAAGTATGGTTTCTTCATATGTACTTCGCAAGTATGGTTTCTTTATATGCACTTCATAAGTATGGTTTATTCACATATTCTCCACAAGTATGGTATATTCACATGTTTCGTCACACGTATTGTATCTTCACATATTCTTCAAAATAATGGTATCGTCACATATTTTTCACAAGTATGGACTCTTTAAATGTTCTTGCCAAGTTTTATTTCTTCACATATTCTTCACAATAATTATTTCTTCACAAGTTCTTCACACTAATGGTTTCTTCACATGTTCTTCAATAGTATGTTTTCTACCCACGTTCTTCATAACTATGGTTTCTTTACATTTTTTCATAAGTATGGTTTCGTCATATTTTCTACACAAGTATGGTTTCTTCATATGTTTTTCACAAATATGATTTATTTGCATGTTCTACAACCTTTTGGATTTTTACATGTTCTTTACAAGCATGGTTTCTTTACATGTTCTTCACAATTTGTTTCACACGCGTTTCACAAGTATGGTTTATTCACATGTTTATTTTACAAGTATGTGTTTTTGCATGTTCTTCACAAGTATGGTCTCTTTACATGATCTTCATTAGAATGGTATTTTCAAATGTTTTTCAGACGTATTGTATCTTCACTTGTTCTTCACAAGTATTGTATATTCACAAAATAGTCATGTTCTTTACAAGTATGGTTTCTTCACATGTTCTTCACAAGTATGGTTTCATTACATGTTCTTCACAAGTATGGTTTCTTCACATGTTCTTCACAAGAATTGTATATTGGCATGTTCTTTACAAGTATGGTTTCTTCACATGTTCTTTACAAGTATGGTTTCTTTACTTGTTCTTCACTAGTATGGTTTCTTTACATGTTCGTCACAAGTATGGTTTCTTCACATGTTTTTTACAAGTATGCTTTCTTTACATGTTCTTCACTATTATGGTGTCTTCACATGTTCTTCACACGTATGGTTTCTTTACATGTTCTTCACAAGAATTGTAAATTCACTTGTTCTTTACAAGTATGGTTTCTTCACATGTTCTTTACAAGTATGGTTTCTTTACATGTTCTTCACAAGTATGGTTTCTTCACATGTTCATCACACGTATGGTTTCGTCACATGTTCTTGACAAGTATGGTTTCTTTACATGTTCTTCACAAGTATGGTTTCTTAGAATGTTCTTCACGAGAATTGTATATTCACATTTCTTTAGAAGTATGGTTTCTTCACGTGTTCTTTGCAAGTATAGTTTCCTCACATATTCTTCACAAGTATGGTTTGTTCACATGTTCATCACAAGTATGGTTTCCTCACGTGTTCTTTACAGGTATGGTTTCTTTACATGTTCTTCACACGTTTTTTTTCTTCACATGTTCTTTACAAGTATGGTTTCTTTACATGTTCTTCACAAGTATGGTTTCTTCACATGTTCTTCACAAGAGTGGTTTCTTCACATGGTCTTCACAATTATGTATTCTTTATAATTTATTGACATTTTATTCACACGCATTTGATCTAAGCCTTTTTATATATACAATGAAAACTTAGTGTACTACTATTGTTTTACAAAAGGTTTTTATGGAGTTTTTTTTTTGGCCATCAAACATGATGGGAAATATGCTTGTTGACCCTTGCTGATTTCTATCCCTGTTTAAATGTGTAATGAAAAATACTACATGTTCAAAATATGTTGTGTGCTAAATATTATGTTTTCTAAATATATGCAAAATGTTATTTGTAAAACACATGGCCCTAGAAAAATGATACGAAGATCGTATAAAAAAACAAAATAATGCTGGTAATGATGATGTAAAAATACAAGCACATCTTAATCTTCGAGTCATAAAACACAATATCGCGTCGTTTACACGTGTAACTCAACTTGATCCTTTGTCAAAACAAATTTGTTTAGTTACTTTAATTTATGAGCGTATATTTATGATTTGTATACACATGTTTTGACAAAATAGTTTGGATGTTCAGCCAACATAATTAACTAGTTTCACACCGTTTATCATACCGTTGCGAAGTGTATAATAAAGACATTCGTTGGAAAATGAGAATTTGAAACGGGACGCCTCGCGAATTTATGTTTTACGATATCATTTTTCGCAGTAACCATTTAATTTATTAAAAGAGCTTTAAAAGTTTTATTATTTATTTATGAATACATATAAAATCACATATAAGTGATACGATCTCAACTTTTTCATAATGTTTTTTATTATGTATAGTGTGGTATTTTTCGAAACAGTGGGCTTGCAAAGAGCTATTGACGAAAAGTAGTTTTTTTTAGTAATGTTTGCGGCATCTGTTCGCATCATTGTGCCTGAGAACTCGATTAAAATGTTGGTATGAAACTGTTTGTCAAAACGGCAACTCGTCGTTAATTGAAAATTTAATATCTGCCATACATTATGAATGACGTTTAACAATCGACGGACTATTTTATCGTATACAAGGGATGCAATTTAAAATTAATTCAGTGACATGACTTAGGTTAGATTGTTTGAGAAGTTACCAACGTATTAATAAGTGCATTCCACACAGGGTAATAAGAAATAGTACTTTCCGTTTTATGGAATTTTATTATTTAAAGGAAGTAAACATCTCAATGAAAATCCAGTCGAAGCGGACAGTGTCGTACCAGATTAGCCTGTGCGGACTGCACAGGACAATATAGGACGACAATGTAAGCACATGCAATAAGTCCGGTTTTTCCAGAGCGCGGTTCTTTTGTTTTAGCGGTCGATTCAGTGCTTTGCGCCATCGAGAAGACCGTTTGAACTCTTACCCATGATTGAATAGAACCCGAGTCCCCCAAATACACAGACACACTAACCAAAAGTGAAGAACACGAACGTGACATAATTACGCTTGTAAGTTTTTTTATATGTAAGAAAATCATTGAACGATTTAAATTCAAACAGCTGGCAATTTAATATTGCTATTTGGATACTCCGACCATTCGTATCATTTGAAATAAGTTTGACCGTTGAAAGCGCTTTAACCAAAGATTATCAAACTACATGTCCGTGACTGCGATATGTCCGACTCACATCACAGCGTTCGGATTGCAACATGAGATAGAAATCCAAAAAGAAGCGAATGTAAAACGACCGACAACAATAACTATTCCGAGATATTTATCTACATAAAGATCATTCGAACAGTTAGTGGACCAGACAACAGTTTGCGACATGTAGGTTTGTCATAGAGACTCATTAACGGTAGCAAACTCAGACTTGAAATGAGAATCTCGATAAAGATTGGTTAAGGTTTTAATTTCAGTTCCGCAGAAAAGATAATTGTTTGATTGTTTGATGCGAGTCGTAGATAACACGATATGAATATTTCATCTCGTTCTAAATACGAGATTACCAAAATAACTTCATCTGTCTCCGCACGCATTCACGTAGAAACGGTGATCATGCATTTTAATAGATGTAATGAATTTTAGATTGTAATCATAAAAGAGATGTATCCCCATTAACAATAATAAAGATAGCAACACAGTTTGTGGGCAAAGACACCTTTATAAATAATGCATAGTATCGACACTGACATTAATGTCAATAGGAATATGAAACCGTAATTAATGTAACAACGTACCATAGCTATGGTGTGATTCAACCCGAACTTACAGACCTAAACATGTTCCATAGCGTCCTCCGGATAAAAACGGACAAGTAGCAACAGGTATCATGCAGGGATCTGTTTGACAGATTATTCAATATATTAGTAAAATGACTCGTATATGTGATGACACAAGTTTCCATTAAATAGTCCATGACGTTTGAACATATCGCTTTTGCGGAACAAAGTCACGGTTCATTTTTCAGATACATGTATTTGCTTTTGCGCATAGCACATTTTCCATACATATGGGTCGTTTGAAAACACATTGGTTATTTCATATTGTGTATACAATTTTTTGTCATTATGAAATGTAAACAAGCTAACGTCGCAACAAGCGCAATTTTAAACATAATAAACTATAGAACATGTATTTCAAAATTCTTAAAGATAACACCGTGAAGCAAAATTTAGAATTCGACTTATTTCGCCCCCCCCCCCTTGAACCAGCGAGCGCGAGCGTGCGAACTATGTAAACCCACTGATAATCTTGGGCCATAAACAGTTTATCATCACAACAGCCCAATTGACCTCTCATTCGTTCGACTCTTAATCATTGGAATAATAATGGACGCACCAAACACTTGTTCATACTCGATAATTAAAGTACGAGCACAGAGTGTTGGTTTCTTGATAATACACTTTTAATTTAAAATATTTAATGATATTTAAACATGTGTTTCAGTATTTTAATACACGTTTATTAATGGTCTCTTACATTCACCATTGATGTATTCTGCGTAATAATATAATGCTTTATGATGTAAACTACACGTTATTTGAACTACTTTTGTATGACTTTTGCAAAAATTAATTTTATTTGCCCGTCGAGTTCGGTTATACATTGTAACGAAGTGCATTAAACAAGTTTTAATAGCGCAAAAAAAGCATTGCGCGTGGCGTTTGGCAATTAATAAATTAATCATGAGTCATTTTGTGATGACATACTGTTTAGAAGTGTTTGTTGTTTAAACACCAACGAGTTTTTGAAAATTGAAATATAAATATTGGTCAACATCTACTGTTTAATGCTATCTAATTGTTTTAAAGATAGATCGATTTATGAAAGCGGTTTGAATGCAAATGCCTTTTGTAACATAATCAATTAATAATAGAAAATCTGAACATGCATGAGGTATTTATTATTGTTGGACAACATAACTCAGCGCATATGTTTCGGCAAACCTTACGACCTTTACTGGGACAATCTTCGTTGCAAATAGTGTTCTATTGAAACCGAAATACCTGTAACATTAATTCAAACGCGTTAATTTATAGTCTTTTATGGACTGGATTACATGGTTGGACATGATTCCCGAGGTCCACATCTGCTTGCAATATGAATACTTGTTACAAATGAAATGCATGTACTCCGACTTGTAACAAATGGAAATTCGGTCTAAATAGGCCCGTGCTAAAATTATTAATGACGCTAAAAGCAACTTTTCTACTGTCAATCCCTGGCCATTATTTTGATTCAGCTGAAAATGTTCAAACCACGATGCATCATGGGTATTAATGTTTTCTAAAAGCGTTTGATTAAGCACGCACGATGATCGCCTGTCTGACACTATCAATTTATTGTAGCATAAACGATGTTCGGGTTTGTTTGATATGTTCCACCATTATTATGACGGTGTGGCCAAATTTATACAGATAATAGTATTTGATGTTTTAGCTATCTCGGTTTATCATTCTTCGCTTTTTCTAAATTCCGATTAATATGGGAGCAATTTTGATTTTAAAAAAGTATTTGGAAAATTATAGTTTAAATTAAAGTTTTAGCGAAATTCTTATTCAAAAAGTTATTGATTAATACATTAATATGTTTCGTGTTTAATGGTGATAATCAAATCATGCATTTAAGTATTATTTAGACAATTTAAATTAGTTTATATTAAACGTTATTATAGGCACACGTGTCTGAGAAGTTATAAATGTAAAACTAAATTAGAAATTGACAGGCAGTGCCTANTTTAAAGATAGATCGATTTATGAAAGCGGTTTGAATGCAAATGCCTTTTGTAACATAATCAATTAATAATAGAAAATCTGAACATGCATGAGGTATTTATTATTGTTGGACAACATAACTCAGCGCATATGTTTCGGCAAACCTTACGACCTTTACTGGGACAATCTTCGTTGCAAATAGTGTTCTATTGAAACCGAAATACCTGTAACATTAATTCAAACGCGTTAATTTATAGTCTTTTATGGACTGGATTACATGGTTGGACATGATTCCCGAGGTCCACATCTGCTTGCCATTGAATACTTGTTACAAATGAAATGCATGAACTCCGACTTGTAACAAATGGAAATTCGGTCTAAATAGGCCCGTGCCAAAATTATTAATGACGCTAGAAGCAATGTTTCTGCTGTCAATCCCTTGCCATTATTTTGATTCGGCTGATAATGTTCAAATCACGATGCATCATGGGTATTAATGTTTTCTTATAGTGTTTGATTAAGCACGCACGATAGTCGATCTTCTGACACTATCAATTTATTGTAGCATAAACGATGTTCGGGTTTGTTTGATATGTTCCACCATTATTATGACGGTGTGGCCAAATTTGAACAGATAATAGTATTTAATGTTTTAGCTATCTCGGTTTATCATTCTTCGCTTGTTCTAAATTCCGATTAATATGGGAGCAATTTTGATTTTAAAATAGTATTTGGAAAATTAAAGTTTAAATTTAAGTTTTAACGAAATTCGTATTCAAAAAGTGATTGACTAATACATTAATAGGTTTCGTGTTTAATGGTGATAATCAAAATCATGCATTTAAGTATTATTTTGACAATTTAAATTAGTTTATATTAAACGTTATTATAGGCACACGTGTCTGGGAATTTATAAATGTAAGACTAAATTAAAATTTTATAGAAAGTGCCTTAAGCGTGGGGTCAATATGCCTGTTTACTCTTTGAGTTGACGTTGACAGTTTCATGTGCATTACGCCGCGTCCGTTTTTTCATGTAACGTATTTCCTTAAACGTTTACGTCATTGACGTAACATATCGACATATATTTCTAAAGGCGTCGATAATAAAAACTAAATGAGAATATTCGGTTTTTACATTAAAGATTACTTTCATGTTATGTTTATGTGTGCTCATATCGAATTATATAATATTACGAACCTTAATGCAATTTTCGTGTGGCTACGAGTTACGTTAACAGGAACATACGTCAACCACTTACCTTCAAGTGCTTTTGACGTCTACATTTGTCACAAAATGCATGGTAAATATGTTGCTGTTTTAAATGACAAGAGTGAAGAAGTTATCGAAGACTTTGAAAATTAATAATAAAGACATCATTTTAATTATAAATTGCTTTTATTTTGATTTTAGAGAACGAGGTTCATGATAATAATAATAAAGTAGATGAGCTTGAATCTTATACTGCCGATAATTTTGTTATTTGTGGTGGTAGTTGTAGTGGTGGTCTAGATCATAATTATCATGTTGATGAGGATGATAATGATGCCGCCGCTCCTGCTGCTGCTGATGATGATGCTGATGGTTATGATTTAACATGATGGCTGTAAATGATAATTGCGGTAATGATGATGTTCCTGTAGATAAAAGTGACGATTATGATGACTGTAATGTTTATGACGACGACGACGACGAAGACGCCGACAACGATGACGATGACGATGATAATGATGATGATGATAGTGGAAAAGGTTGGGTAGTGAATAATTATTAATCAATTAAGTCGTGTATTCAAAACTGCCATACGATACCTGTGGCCAAACAGTACACCCGTAGAATGGTATCGAAATGATTATATTAGCAGGTAAATAACTCGCTCTATTAATTATCTGTCTCCGGTCTTTAAATATTCTCTGTACCATGAGCGGAAATTCGAAACACTCCGCTACTTTATAATTTAATTTCACTTTATTGTAATTGATTTTAACAGCTTTTTGTGAGTCGAATATCAAAGTAATGAAGGCCGTCTTTTGAGAGTTGAATTTCATCATTTAATGAAATGAGCACTTTGGGAATCTCTCGCCTTAGGCCTTACAATATGTTTTTTTATGTTAGCCGACCTACTTCAAAAATAACCCCAGAGACGTCCTCTAGGAAAATGGGGCTAAATCCATGTGCGTAACGTGTCGTCCAACATTAGCCTGTGAGACTGTGCGGAATGCACAGGCTTATCCTGGACGACAATTTACGCACATACATAAAGCCCTTTTCCCCAGAGCAAACCTCACCCAAACATTAAGATTGTTTGATATTTTTAATAATTAAATATTTGATTAAATAAGTGTTGTATTAATATGTATAGTATTCATTTCAAGTCACAGTATTGCTATGCTTTATATAAAAATAATTTCAGTTACAGAATCTCCAAGGTGACCATTTGCTTTGTTAAAACACACAACAGCTGTCCAAACATCTGCTTTTTACCCGGCTGCGATCATTTTGACCTTCAAATCTGACCTTGAATGTGATGCGTCGTTATTACGCCGTGCTTTCTGCACATTTTTGAGAAACATTTCAGGCGAGTTTTTATGAAAATGTGAAAATCCTTTCAAGAACACAGTGGCGGTAATATTTGCGTTTTATTGACTCACGTTACCTTCAATCATGCGTTGACCCTGAAAGACACACGCCTTCAATACATCGTCTCACTGACCTTAACATTCAGCTAAGTTAAATGAAAATCCTTCAACTGAATGTGAAAAGCAGACATGAAGCGGAAACGAAATATATTTTACCTGTGAGAGTGACATTGCACTTGAGTCGGCATCTATAGCCCATGCGTTCGTACCTGTAAGAGTGACATTGAACATGAGTCGGCATCTATAGCCCATCTATAGCCCATCTATAGCCCATCTATAGCCCATCTTTAGCCCATTTATAGCCCATCTATAGCCCATCTATAGCCTCTATAGCCCATCTATAGCCCATCTATAGCCCATCTAGGCCCATCTATAGCCCATCTATAGCCCATCTATAGCCCATCTATAGCCCATCTATAGCCCATGCGTTCGTCTCAATGATCTAAGGTTACAAGAATTGTTAAAGTGAATTGGAAAAATAGAGCTGACACGAAACTGTTACAGACCTACGAACAGACGGTTGGACGAAAGTAAATCCTATAACCTACCTTAGATTCGCTTTGGTGAAATAATAAATCCCTATCTACCTGTTAACCCAAATTCGTGAAGGTTAACCTTGCTCCAACACACTTTATTTCTGGCCTCAAGGACATGCTAGAGCACATCGCCCGCGGTCTATGGCTCGTCGATAGGGGAAAGCTTATGGAAGGATGCTGTTTCAATTAATTAATATTTAAAACATCTTGAAACAATAAATGAATAATGTTTAATAACAAGTACATAGGAAAGCGTTTGAAAGAGAAGTCAACAAATATTGCAAATGTCCAAACACGATGGAAAATAATTGAGCCGCGCTCTGGGAAAACGTTAAGTGTCGTCTCAAATAAGCATGTGCAGTCCGCACTGGCTAATCAGAAAATGCAAATTCCGCCTAAACTAGATTTTTGATTTGAAGAACGGAAAATTCCATACAAGAGGAAAGTGAAGTCCCTGATTAGCCTGTGCAGACTACACATGCTGACCTGGGACGACACTGTACGCACATGCAGAACGCCCAGTTTAACAAGAACGAGGCTCTTATTTGGCAATACAGCCCTACAGATGGTGTTGTGAGTTGGTCGCACGGCCATGTACGCAGTTCTTGAATGATGCCAGGATGAATACTTTTCTGAAGAACGGAAAGAACACGCCCAAACTCCTGCGCTACCGACCTATCAGCCTGGTCAGCTGCATCTGCAGTTAGCGATCACACCCTTGGTCAGCTGCATCAGCACTTAGCGATCACACCCATGCTTTGTGTGGTGCAGTTAGCGATCACACCCATGGTCAGCTGCATCTGCAGTTAGCGATCACACCCATGGTCAGCTGCATCTGCAGTTAGCGAGCACACCCATGCTGAATGTGGTGCAGTTAGCGATCACACCCATGCTGTGTGTGGTGCAGTTAGCGATCACATCCATGCTTTGTGTGGTTATTTCCTGCAGTTAGCGATCACACCCATGCTTTGTGTGGTTATTTCCTGCTTACTATGTATGTCTGCAATATGTTGGTGCATCTCATCGGGTGACGTTAAAAGATGAACGTTGAGGGAAGCGTTTATTGAAGTACTGAAATACTGTCGAAAGCTCACTGTCGAAAACCTGTTTTCCGATGGTGCATGCATTTGGGCGAGTGAGATTTTCTTACATGACATAATTATATTTGTATTCCATTTTTTAAAGAAAACATATTCATCTTCAAATTGATACTAGGCTTGTACAATCTGAAATAATAAAATGCAAGAAAAACGCCTTACAAAATGCCGTTTTATTATGGGACCCTATGGGAATTGGATTAAGTGTATATACACTTAACCGTAATGTCTGCAGACTTGTTTGCCCTTTGAATTCCCATGGTCTATTTACCTCTAAAGGTTACATACCATTCGATACAAAGAGATTTTTAATGAATACGCTTTTAAACAATATGTATTAGGGTTTATTGTATTTCTTTCTCTTTTTTTTTGTTCGACGAGACGGGACAACGCATTTATATTAATGATATAAACAGGCCAAAAGTGAAAAGGAACAATTACAGCGCACAACAAAGAGGAAGGAATGCTTGATCAACAACAGTTAATAAAGGACCTAAATTACGATCTGATTTCATGGTCATTACGTCTGCAAACGAAGTCCTTTCTAAACGCGACAAAAACATCAAGAGCCAAAATCAATTAGGCGTAATGTAAGTAAAGAAAGTCGAAAGGGGGGCCGGTAATGATACTTCGGGGCTTTTGTTGAAATACTTGACAATCGTTCGCGGAAACGAATAGCGCGCCGGAAAGAATGAACATGTAATCTAAAGTAAACACTGATGGTAAAGAAGTCAACACTGATAATAGGATCGTCGGAGGTTGACATGAAAATTACATATCGTATATACAAGTTAATTACACCAGTTGAGTTAATATACAGATGGCAGTGGTGTAATAAATATGCGGGGGTAAGTTGGGTAGAGTTGGGGTGGGTCGGGGCGTTGTTTACGTTGTACGGAATTTGGGTAACTAAGCTTAAGTTACAGGTTCCTGTTGGATCTTACGATAGTTGTAGGTTGCGTGTGATGTTGTAGTTTAACGGAATTGCCTTACATATATAGTCAGAATGTTCGGGTACAAAATGAAATAACGAAACATGCACATCAAATAAATATAATTACTGGCAGGGAAATTATGTGTAATAATCAAGTAATAACATATAATGGTTCTTCGCGAAATGTACAATTTACAAACCTCCTACGGGTTACTGATGTAATAAGCAATATTGTTCACGCAGTTATAATTCAAGCTGCAGTGGAATAGAAGCGAACTTTATTAACTGAAGGGAAAAGTTGAGTGTATTTAATAAAAGCCGAAGACAATCATTAACATGTATATCTATTTTAATGTTTACACATAAATTATGGGGAGTCATAATTAAAGCAACATTTACAGTGAAACATTCCACCTTTGCAATCCATCATCAAACAATTTCATGCCACCTTGGACCGCATTGCCGTTTGACAACATTGCATGATTAGCAAGGATCGGGTTTGCGTAAAATAGCGCGCCCAACTGTTTTCCTGTTATTCAGCCATCGCAAAGATGTTGGTGAAACGCGCCTAAATGTCCTCCAATGTCGTAAATCCCGCAGAGCATTGCCGTAATCCGTGAAATTAAGTCACGTCTCACCGTAAACCATATAAAGAATCTGAAATTTATTCGATTGTTAACGAAACGTGGTCAATAAGGTCCAATCTCTTTACTTCAGAGAAAATCTGTTTTATTCGACGGAAGACATCAAGACTGAAGGTGGAGCAACATTCTCGGACGGAAACCGTTTTCCGTAAATCAACCATAAAATTATTGTTGCCAGTCATTTGTGAAGCACTGTTGATGAATGTTGAAGAATGCGATTGATGTCCTACTCAAAGTTCCAAAAAATGTCTATCAATAACATGTCTTCGAGAAGCTTAATATCTCGTGCAGTTATACAAACGGTTCCATTACCCGTGGATTAATCTGACCAATCATTATGCGCATTGATCTATTAAACCTCGTTCTGGGAAAATTGAGCTGAATGCATGTGTGTTAAGTGTCTTTACTGATCAGCGTGCGCAGTACGCACAAGCAAATCACGAAGACACTTGACATCTAAACTGGATTTTCGTTCGGGAGAAACTTCCTCCAAATGAAATATTCCTTAAAAGCGGAAAGTGTCATCCCTAATAAGCGTGTGCGGACTTTCCGCTTTTATGGCATTTTTCGTTTGGGTTAAAGAAAGCCTCTCCTCAGATAAAAAAAAAGTATCTTCTTAGAGAAAATCCAGTTAAGCCGAAAAGTGTCATCTCTGATTTGCCTGTATGCACACTGTATGCATTCAATCCCGTTTTCGCAGTGAGCGGCTCAAATCATTTCCGTGCGAGATCTGTTGTTGTGGACGTGCACATATTGTCAGGTTGATTCAGTGTGCTGACTTAACGGGCGTACTTACGCCTTGATTATAGACATGTCTTTTGCTTGCTTTTCTTGTTAAACAATATTTTCAATTCGACGGCAAAAACAACAACAACAACTCGCAACATAAACAATCCGATAAACTAAAAATCAACATACTGTGGCCTTTGAGATGATGACTGACTAACCGACAGTTAATAAAGTTGGTTAATATAGATTAATGAGCTAATCTGGTGGCATGTCAGCCGTTAACGCGACACCTGGACGCGGCAAGATTGCAATGTCCGATATGATTATGTAGGTGTATTCACTTCGCTCTGTCAACGGCTATACCGAATCAAGACCGCGACCGGCCTACCCAAGATGGAGTAACTAACTTAACCGACACCCGACTGAATTGGAGTTAATGGAAGTATTTTTCTTACGACTTACGTCTGTGTTATTTTTGGCGATTTCTTATGCATCGATTAAGATTTAGAGCGCCTGTCCATCAAAAGGGTACATTACACGTCATCATTTTATTTGCAACGAACGAAACTTTCCACGTTTATGTTTGTTTTCTTTTCTTTAAACCATAAAGAACCATTTGTCTGTAGTTTTTTGCGAAAATAAGTTTTCCCAGAACGATGCTTATATGCTCACACATGTGCCACGAAGCTTCCAACAGCGGCTTAAGCAGGCGATGTATGCCCACTAACACGGCACGCGGAACCCGAGCGGTCCTGGAACCAGAGACGCTGCTGACACTTGGCGCTGTGCGGCGAGGCGGGTGGTATAGGCCGGATTACACGAATTTACTTAACAATTAGACCCATTACCTGAACACCCGCGCTTTCAGCGTATTAACCGATCTAGGTAGAGGCGTTAATAGAGTCAATAAATCACTCCGTAATTTGGACAATTCAGCGACCGGTGCGGTTTGGAAGGAGCGTCGTATTCCATGTCAAAATGGAACTGTTAGTTCCAGTGATTAAATCATAACCATTGCGCAGATCGCGAAATTTATTTTGGCATGTCCGATTTTATGAGATTTGAAAATGATAGTGTATATGTGGGGTCGTCTTCCACAGTTGATAGACGTGTACAACTGTCAAATGATTATTTATTATGTTGTAAACAAACACATTTCTATGAATATATTACAGATTTTAAATGCCTACAATTGTGAATTTATTTAAACATGAGGCCTTTTAAGCGTTGTTTCACGTTGTGGACAGTTTTAATTGGGCTTGAATGTAATTTTAAAATTCACATTCCCCAAAATATTAATAAAAAAGCAACGACAACAAAAACAAACTTTGCTTTCAATGGGCCACAATACAAAACAAAAAACATTGAACATGGTGAAATAATCCAGATATTTTTTACTAAATGTGAACAGTGTTACAATTGCACACATGCTGATAATTACATGATGTATAAATATACTGTTTTCTTTTACACTTCTAATGTATAACTTTATTGTGTGCAATTTGCAATTGACATTTTGAAGTAGGACCAACAATATGCAATTCATGTGAGATTACTGTGCTACACGATATTGACAATATCTTACATTACAAGTGTAACCAGGAACCTTTATAAACTAATTTGTATAGGCCGATGTTGTAACAAATGGACCATCTTTACGGTATAGCTGTATGCATATGTATTTACTTTGTACTAGGGGAAACAATCTTCGTCTAATTTTGAGCAGGAGCACAGTGGGATTTTTTCCGTGGCTGTTTCACCTGAAACAAATGTTATTTTCCTTTTATAATTGTAACTGGTTACCCTTTTGTTTTAATTATAATCAAAATCTAAGTAAAATGTACTATTTTGATGATATGTGTGTTTTCAATAAAAAAATATATACTCCCACTTGTGAATATATATCAAATCTAAACATAAATAATATGCAAAAAATAAAGAATGAATACGTCGCTATTTATTTATTTTCATTCATTATATTTCGTACTATGTACGCTATTAAAGCAATGTCTGCCAGGGCTTCTGAAACCTTTCTGAACACTGATCTTTATTTGTAACAAAATACGCAATTATGTTCATCCGTGTGTATGCTTTAATGAAAAAAAAATATCCGTTCGGAAATAGATTATCAACAAATTCCAGAAACTGAATAACTGAAACGCCATATTTGCTTGTTCATTTTCTTAATTTATTAATTAAATTGTGTCTTAACTTTTATTGCTGAAATAAGCATTTAGACTGTTCGGAAACATGCTTTGAATCCGTTATAGGTTTCATTATACTAAATAATTGAGTCATGTAGGGCTTTACTCTCTAAAAACATCATCATATTTAACTCAAGGCATGTTTTACACGTTAGATTGTTATTCTCGTTTTATCTGTTGGGGAAATTGATAGGGTAAGAATAGGTGTTCACTACTTAATCCCCGAAATGTGATAAATTTGGAGACTATAGACAAAAAATGCACTGAAAAAGTTACATTCCACTAGAAAACGGCAGGAAAAAAGAAGGTGCAAAACAGTCGATTTTGATTTGTGTCAAGTGCTTTCTTGGTTGAAACATGACATATCTTTTTAATTGCTTACATCGATGCAGCTCGTAATGCCCTTTAAGAAAAGGTATGGTTATAGGGGTCCTTATGTGCAAAATGTTGCTTTTATTTTCGCTTAAAATTGTCGCTTTTACATTGAATTATATTGGGAAAATAATTAGTATATTATAACCTTAATCTCTAAACTCCTCAACTGTTCCGGCAAATTGTGTTTTGGTTCCGTCTTCTGTCGTGTGATACTTTGTAAATTCAATCAATCATTTATAATAATTTTCACAACTATACGGAATTTAAGAGATCTTATTAGAAAGTATTCATGTTAAAACGGGTTAACTAATAATACTTGTAAAGTTATCACTATAGAAAAATATCTCATGTACTCGTCCAAAATCTTTCAGCTTGATAACATTGATGAACGTCAATCACGCATAAACTGTAATCTATGTACGCTCAACACAACATCGTGTGCGCGCGGGGCGAACGTAAATTAACTGCTTCAAATAAATGTCTCTAGGGCGCAATAATATTATGTATAGTCATCTAAATTTGCATCAATCAATTCGGTTCAGATATGTTCATTTCAACACTCAATTAGTCTGTACAGTTGCCTGTAGTATGTTAAAAAACAAAATTGTCTGTTTACCTTTACCTTGAGGGGAATAAATGTGAATGAAGAGAAATTTCGCTACCGGTTGTTGTTGATTTGTCTTCATGAATAACTTAACACATACTCACCGTATTAAGAATAGTTATAAAATGAGCAGTAACAATTAACAAACTCGATTAACAATGATTATGACGCGATGATGATGATCACCATCCTCTCCATGACCATGACGACGACGACGACGACGACGACTATAATCATGTTATAGTGTTGTTGTTGATGTTGTTGTTGTTGCTGTTTGTAACGACGTTCAATTTCACTTACAAATTACAACGTTGCTATTCTGCCGACATCTTAAAAGCCTATTTGCCTATTTGCTGGGAGGTGTGGCCATTTTTCGCAAGGCTTGGTCTAGAAACCGCGGCCTATCAGAATAGATAGATAGATTTAGATAGATTTATTTCGGTATATGAAATACATATGGCATGGTACACAACATAATTAAAAAAAAATTACTGCATTACACGAAATACAAATATCACAGATCAGCTAAAAGACAAGAGCTTAAAAGCAATTAGAAAGCTATCATTTGGTAAAAATACATAAATATTGCTTCTTGTTATATCATTTAGAACAACAAATTAAAATAGTTGCAACACATATTAAATACTAACATAGTGTACCAGGGCAAGTACTCATATACCCAGGATAGCACAAAAAAGGAAATGTGAATTTCCTTATTTCCATATTTCTTTATGAATAGGCGAGGATTCATATGCCGGTTATAAACGACTCATAACTTTACTCAATGCCTGTGAAAATAAGTGACATAAAAACTGCGAGATGCATATTCTTTAAATAAGTAATGCGTTCGCATATATTTACAACATGTGAACATATACGTAATTTAAAAGGAGGACACATACATGTTCTGAAATATTTTTTATGTATTTTATGATAACATGCAAACAACATTTATTTGTCTCAGGCGGACATGTTTTAGCAAAAACATTGCTGTGAGAGTTGAAACATGATAAATCTGTCAAAGATAATAAGTATGATAATTTTATAGTTATTTCAAATAATTTAAAATAATTATGCTCTGGTATTTTGGGGAGTTAAATACATTAAATAATATTAATAGGCATAATTAATCATAATAAGTGTACATTACATATCATTTTTAAACGTTTAGAATACTTTTAGAATATAAATCATACTATAGAAACCTATTCCAGTGTTATAATATAGGTATACAGACTGTTATATTACACATATAGTTAACAAAAATATACATTAATCGCAAAACATTTTACTATTTGGGTACTAAAATAAAGAATGTTCTTAAAATTATTAATAACATATCTCATGACTACTTATACGAGAAGTCCAGCATGGAAGTTAACACATAGTTACAGTACCGATATTCTTTATTTAGAACAGTTTGTTCATGACATAAGCTTCATTTTTAGCCTGTATATATTCAAACTCTGAGGAATGTTTTCTTGGGTCTACGTATATTTTGTATTCTTTAGTCTTAGAATGGGTTGGTAAATACGGGCCCAGGGCAATACGGGCCTAGGGCAATACGGGCCCAGGGCAATGGTTTAAGTGCATACCACCAGTAAATATCAAAATACCTATCTTTAACATAAAAAAGCGTTGAAAACAAAACGTTTGTGTAGATCTTAAAATTTCAATTTTTAAGATTCAATTATTAGAGAAAGTATTATCCTATCCAAATGTTGTTGTGACAAATAGCCCTGTAAAATTGAGTTTTTGTTAACTATATGTATGCGAAACTAGTTCTATAGATAACTCGAATGCTGTTAGTGTTATGTTCGTGATAAGTTTATTTTGTCATCGCGTACAAGCCGAAATAACTCACTTTGCAATAATAAAGAGCCTCGCTCTGGGAAAACCGGGCTTAGTGCAAGTGCGTAAAGTTTCGCTCCACATATTATGATCCGCATAGACTAATCAGGGACGACATTTTCTGCCTTGATTGCATTTTTCGTTTAAAGGAAGTCGCTCCTTAGCGAAATTCCAGTCAAAGCGCAATGCAACATTCCTGAATAGCCTGTGCGGACTACTAGTATTTATTTACTGACATCGTAAAATGCATCCATATCTCTCAGTTTCGACCCTCATACTAATCATAGACAATAACACCGTAGAGCATCAGGCCACGCTGACCTAACGGAACGAAAATTAATGCCTCACTCAAAACGTTCATTTAACATCATGGAACCAGTTATGTTTTCACGCGCAAAAAAACAAACGCCGGTAATTATAAAACTTCTACGTGAAAATTGCCGCGTCGCTTTATCAGCGTCCACAATCTTGTTCCCGTTCAACGTAAGCATGTAAATCACTGACAAACTGTTTTCATAGCAAGTGCAGAACATTACATAACACGTGTAAGTTCTCGTTTTGCTAATGAACCCGAATGCGACGCGCTTGTTTAGATTTCATATTCTCGCTCTGGCAGTGTATATATTTAGTGTACTGTAACCTATACTATACGGTGTGGATTTTTAATCTTTGTCGCAGGAAGTTAATTTTCGTCACTCCGGATTAAACGAATCAGAACGAGGCTGTGACGCCAGCGGGTGGGGAAATGAGCCGTGTAATTCACCCCGTCTTATTTTTGCTGGAAGTTAATGTAACACTCTGAACAAGTGATGATTTCACGTTTCTTGACGTTGTCTACATCAAACGTTAATTGCTGGAAACGCAAATCGTTATGAATGGTAATCATATACACATATTTCGCAAAGCAGTTAACGTTATTAACATTAATATTTGCGGTCATGGGATATAAAACAGTAGGGTGTACTTATCATCATGTTAGCTTTGCTGATAATGATAATTTATGCCGTACACAAATGTATTGTTTTGTTGTAAAATTGTTTATAGACAACTTGTAACCCTTTGTAATTTGCATAGGCCACTTTTTTCTCGAGATGGACCGTAAGAAAAATACATTTTCATGTATTTAATAATCATAAAATAAACAACTCCTGTGTTGTTACGATTTTTCAGATAAATCTTGCAGTTTTCAAAACTCTTGGTATTTTGCTGTTTGCCGACAAAACAATTCCTTCTTAGAAATAAGACATAATACCTCTGGTATAACATCTCGTCTGCTATGGGATGGAAGGGCTGTGGATTTCAGCAGACGACTTGAAAATTAAAAAACATGCGCCAGAGTGACAAAATCCCCCTACGAGTCGATAATTTGTTGAAATGTCTGTGAAAATAAGCACGCAATTACATTATTAGCAGGTACATCGGTGGAATCCGAGCGTTCTGACTGGCAATTACAAAAACAGACGAAATAGACTTTTAAGTCCAAACATTAACAGCTATTACGTTTAGGTGAAAAAGTCGCAGTTTCTTCAAATCTAAATGCGTTTTATTTGTATTTTAAGTACTTTTCCTGTATTATAATAAGCTGCATTGTATAAGGAGGCACCGAAATAGACTTGAGCATGACAAAGACTTAATGGCTTAAAATAACTTATGCTTTAAAACGACTTACTGTACTGTAATAGACTTGACAAGCATACAAATGTAAATATATATACATATGTATGTAGATCACCTCTATACATGTAGTTGTATAAAAAAATGAGTATGTCTTTTGGAAAAACGGTATTTAATGCATATTCGAAAAAGTGCCGTCAGCACAGGCTAATCAGGAACGACACGTTCCGCTTTTATGGATTTTTTCGACGGAAGTATCTTTTCTGAACGAAAAATCCAGTGCAGACGGTCACTGTAGTACCCGATTAGCCTGTGCGGACTGCAAGGCTTATCTTGGGCGACACTTTATACACACGCACTAAGCCCAGTTTTCCAAGCAAGCGGCTCATATCATACTTTCATGCTAGAAATAATTACAATGCAGCCACCCTCTCTATCAACACTGTGCAGGTAAATTTGAATCCGTTAAAGAATTAAGCCACAGTCCCATATAAGCACGGATGGACTCGGCAGTCACGGATCGTCCCGGGTCTCCGATGAAGATCCGGGACGAAGCGTGTTTTTTAAAGCATTTTTGAGCGTCGACGGTCTTCCAAAAACAACCACCCCAGTTTCACCGCGGCATCAGCACGGACCAACACGGACAAACCCGGCAGCAACACGGAATCAATACGGACCAACACGGACAAACCCGACAGCAACACGGACAAACCCGGCAGCAACACGGTACCCACACGGACCATCCCGACAGAGCTGCGGAGTATTACGGAACACGGAAAAGACACGGATAGTCCCGGCTAAACACGGCATCTATACGGACCATCCCGGACCTACACAACAACGACACGGAACAACACGCCGGAGACACGAAACAAACACGATCTACCCCGGACCGAAAATAACTCGTATAAAACCATTTTTTTTTATTTGATCATTCTGCAATCGTAGGTGTTAACTGGTTTTTCGCATACATAACTCGAGGATCAACGTGCCAGCAAAGACGAAGCGTACCGTCAGAGTGGGCCTTCCAGTTTCGAACAGGTCTTCAAGAGCAGCATCCGCTACCGAAGGAGATGGAGAACACGAAACGAGAAAAAAAGGATCTAGGTCTAGATCAAGATGGCCATCACCTTCTACAACCACCACCCACCGAAACTGACCATCGAAAGAAAAGGAAGGCGACCTCGTCCTTACAGAGGAGCAGGAGGTCGACATACCTGATTGGCTTAAGGAAAACCGTATGTTGTATACAAAGAGAATGAAGGAGTACAAAACAGTGCCAAGAAGACAGACCTCTGGAATTCCAAAGCAGCACAGTTGAATCTACAGTCTGGGCCTTTACTAAAGACCTGGTACGAGAGCGTCAGGACAAGGATCGGGAAGCTGTCAGACAATAAGAGCGGCTCAGCAGCAAATGACTTGACTGACAGGGACATCTTCCTAATGCAGAACTTTGCGTTCCTGGCGACTTACATAGCGAGAGTGAAGGGCAAACAAATCATCATGCAGTGTGAGTACAATTTTACATTCATCATGTGATAGTTCTTGGCATTGCGCAGTCTCACAAGATTGTGTGAGATGATGCAGGGCTGTATAAAAGATGTCATCTTCTATAGAGACCGCAGCATTTTGTGTGTAGACATCGAAAGCAATTAACAAGAATCCCGAACGCGTTTTGCACAATCCGTCGCCCCCTGAACAGTCGGTAGTTGAAGACTTTGACATGCTTTTCTTAGAGAAAGGTTTCATGAGCCACTTCTAGGCGAATGCGTCATGGTTTGTCGTCTTTCGGTTAAGGTTTATGATCAGGTAGACCCAACACTTCCTTGTCGATGGTTTCCCTCAACTCATTGCTGTTGAACTCTTCAGCATCACCGGCTCATCCGCTGCTGCCTACTTCCGCCTAAATATAATTGTAGTCGGCGTCGACCAAGGCCATAAGGATTATGGAATGGTGATCTTAGTAGTTGTAGTACAAAGAGCCACCACGCCGAGGACACTGTATGGCGATATGCTTACCGTCCATCGGTAGCCGAACTGCTTGGTGATGTTCTTCCACTCATCTGGCGTGTCAGGACAGGGAATTAGATCCTCAGCAAATTATATCGCATCGCACACCTAACGGATGATCTTGGAAATGGTGTTGTGTGCGACCCAGAATCCATACAAGAGAGAATGGCAGCTGTCCCCTGATACTAGGTACCGCAATGCTATTGCCATCTTAATGCCAGCTGTCAGAGGCGTCCTGTAGTTTGACCTCTTGGGCTGGATTATGTTTTCAATGCGTGTCAGGGTCTCTTGCTATATCTGAAAGTTCATGCGCAGGAACTTCTTTCTTCAGTTCGTTCATCAGCCGTGCGTATTGACCCAGGTCTGATCTTCTGGCGAGCCATTTTCCCAGTTGGTTCTCCTTTTCATTCTTTTCACCGGCGTAGATACACTTTTGTTCGCGGGTTTTATATTTCTCTGTCGTAGCTTCGCTTTAGCAATCAGGATATTGTTTTAAACCTGAGCGTTGTGCAGTAGAAGCTGGCATCCCATCAGCATCATCTTGTCCTTGGTGTCATCTCATCGCCCATGTTGCATCGTCGGTAGCACAGAAAAAAAGTGAAGCGATTTTCAAATTGCCCAAATTTAAATGAACATCCGCCATCGTCCGTGTTATGCCGTGTTTCTCCGTGATACTCTGTGTTTTCACCGTGTTGACACCGTGAAGGCTCTTGTTAGCACCCTGTCTATCCGGCATCGTCCGTGTATCCGCCGCGTTGCCACCGTATATGTCAATGTTTGCACCGTCTTCCTCCTTAGTAGCTCCGTGCTGATCCTTGATGGTAGCGATACAATAAAACTGTACCTGCGTATTCCGTTTTACCGCCGCGAAGGGTCCGGCGACAACTGTACAACTGCCGTCATGGTCCTTGATGGTCCGGGGCCCGAAATTTGTCCTGGACAGTCAAGGACGTACACTGACAACCAAGGCATAGATACGGCTGTCGGCGGACCCTATACGGCCGTCCTGGATGCTACACGGCACCTACACGGACCAACCCGGATGCAATCATCTTTCCCGGTTTATCATGGATCAACACGGCAGTTTTGAACTTCCCAAAACTGCCGTGTTGGCCTCTCGGATCCCTAATGACATTGCCGGACGTTCAATGACCTACATGGATCGACACGGAGCTACACGGCGGCTACACGGTTTACATGCCGGATCGGGTCGGATATGAACCGTGTTGATCCGGCATCTGTATGGGACTGGGGCTTTAGTACTGTACATGTAACAACATAACCGTTATTTATTAATATTATGAATATTTTATGGCGTATTTGCCAGTAGACGAGACCGATTGTTTATTTGATTTGATTGGCGCAAGTTTTAACAAACAAATCCGGATGGGTAAGTGTCATTAACTTAAATGGACATGATTCATTAATTACAAGCAATATGATTATTTCAGTAAACGTGTAATTACAAAATACGGTCGACCGATTTATCCCCAACGCAACAATACGGAAATGGCTTTCCCCTATCTTTCGCAATTAAAATGCGCCACCACTTTATAAGTAAGCAACAGCGTTGTTTCTTTATTTGATTCGATGCGTGTGATTTTATGCCCAATATATAAAAAATATGTTATCGTGAGTATTGTCTATGACTTTTCATTCTATCTCTTGAACATTATTTTGTGTAATGAATTTTTGATTCGGACGATGTTTATTGTACAAGTCTGTCGCGAACTGCGAGTAATTATACCTTGTGTGTGGATGCTGGATCTGATATCTGATATTGTTCGAGAGAGAGTTTGTTTGTTTAACATTAAATATGCTTTGTTGCTAAAGAGATAACATTTTAGGCTGTGCTTTTCGGATGTTTATGTTGTGAATGTTGATAAGTGTGGGTCTGTTTGGTGATAGTGGACAAAATTGTAGCTTTATAACATGTGTCTGGAAAGAGTAGAGTTGGAATTTAGGCTTAAAAGTAGTAACATCGAAACATCATTTATTGTGGATTTATAGTTGAATTATTAAAAATAACATCTTTTCTGATATAGTTTAATTAAAAAGTGAAATAAATTTACATCAAACTGTGTATTATTGTTTACTCCAATGTAGTGCGATAAATTAATTAATACAGTCAGAAACATTAAGTACAAAGTGGAATACATCGCTACACTGAATGGTCCCGCGAACCGGAAATATTACCAGTGACAAAATTGTGTTCTATCTTCATAATGGATTTACAACAAAATAAAAGAGAACTTAAAGTGTTATGTCTTTGAATAAAAAGTAAACAAAAGGGAATGTTGCGTATGTCTTCAAGGAACAGCCTAAAATGGCGTTGACAAAGCATAACATAGAAGAAAAAGAAATCAAATCAAAGGACTAAAGTTCTTGAAAGACGTCACAGGGTGACATTTTAAAATTAGGCACAGTGGACATAAAGGAATATAAAAAGGGTATAACGTATATCATCCAAAGCTATGTGATTACGTGAGTAAAAAAGATCATTGGACACTTGTACAAAAAAGGGAAATAATCAAAGGATTACGATGGCAAATCTACAATACCTTAAAGGTTTAAGGACTAGAGCTATCAATGCTCTAAAAAAGGAATTAGACAATGGACTCCAATTGGTAGATACTGATCTATCTTCATGCAACCAAAAGGAATTGACAGATAGTATCAGCAAATGTGTATCAGCAATAGAATCTTGCAGTGAAAAGTTACAAATTCATTCAGAAAAATTAGCAATGACACTCGGGGATACAGATTCTGAGTTCACGGACGTCATCTTAAACGAAGATGTCACGCTGCAAGAAAAAGCCATGAATCTTATTAGGAATCTTCAGCACCTGGAAGGAAAAATCAAAAGTGGTGAAATTCAAAAGAACGTGCGCCCTGATCAGGATCTTATACAAAGGCTATTTGATCAACAAATGAAGTTGCAAGAAGAATTCCTTCATAAGCAGAGTGAAAATAAGAGGTTGACAAAGGAAACAAATGTTAGATTCCCAAAGCTTGAAATCATGTCTTTCAATGGAGAAAAAATATGATGGATAGAATTTTGGGATTCTTTTGAAAGTGCTATCCACAACAACGGAAGCCTATCTGGCATTGACACATTCAATTACCTCAGAAGTAAACTCACTGGTGATGCACGCAAATCAATATCAGGACTCACTTTATCTAATGAGAACTATTCAGTGGCTTTGACAATTCTTCATGAACGCTTTGGAAATAAACAAGTAGCAATTGATTTGCATTATATTTTTTTTATTTTTTTATTCANATCTAATCCTTTGACCCCCAATTTTCTCCATTGCTGTTTAGTACTTGGTAAGTTACCAATGTAAAAACATGGTCTCCAGGCACCTTGCTTCCGCAGGAAAGTGGCAGTTTGTTGTTGAAACTGGCTTAAAAAGGCTCGGAAACACACATAATTTTGATGTTTTGATTTGAAATAATCAATACTAAAGCATTTTGCCCCAACTCATTTGATTTGAATGTTACTGATTTTTCAGATGGCACACCCTCAACCATTCTGGAAATGTGCTTGGTTTATTTTCAGATATGCGAGGTGACCAGGTTTCGGACAGTGGTTAACTCCTGCTTGTGTATGAGATTGGCCGAGACTAAAAAAACTGTATATTGCCACCATAGAGAAAGTCGATGTATCACGATTGCTCAATAAGTCTACTGTGCGGCTTAAGAATGTGATTGCAGTAACTGCCTTGGAAATGATAAATGCTTTCCACTATGAGAAAACAAATAATAAGGTGTTGAGAAGGTTTGTTTTCATGTAAGCGTTTTTTCTCCTTCAACAAACCAAAGTAGAGGACACTCTTTAAAGCTTGCTAAACAAAGATGTGAGACCAATTTTAGACTGAGAAGTTTCTCTCAAAGAATCATAATCTGAATGGAATAAGTTACCTTTTGCAGTAGTGTCAACCAACTGGGGTGGTAATAATGTTCAGTTCCTGTTCTAACCAGTAGTATATCTAAATCGATGTATTGGATGCATCGAATACTACTAGATCATTTTTTTTTAAAGTTCAAAGTGCATTAAACAAACCGGTATTACTATAGAAGTCCAGTCACCATTAGATAACGAAGATGTGAGCTAAAAATGATCCTGATCCTTACTTACGAGCCTAGTGCAATGCATCTACAGTATTCTACGGCTCAATTACCGCTTAAATGTACTGACAACCTTGAGGTAGTTATGTAATAACTTAAAAAAGGATTTAAAAAAAAAAACACACACACATTTTCGGATAATTATTGAATCAGCTTTAAAAATTATGGATTATCAATGAGTTGTTAACGCATGTCGCACACTGCGATTAATTATACCTTGGGTGTGGATGCTGGATCTGATATATGATATTGTTCGAGAGAGAGTCTGTTTGTTTAAGATTAAATGTGCTCTGTTGCTAGAGAGATGACATTTTCGGCTGTGCTTATCGGCTGTTTATGTTGTGAATGTTGATAAGTGTGGGTCTGTTTTGGTGATAGTGGGCAAAATTGTAGCTTTATAACATGTGTCTGGAAAGAGTTTAGAGTTGGAATTTAGGCTTTAAAGTAGTAACATCGAAACATCATTTATTGTGGATTTATAGTTGAATTATTCAAAATAACATCTTTTCTGATATAGTTAAATTAAAAAGTGAAATAAACTTTACATCAAACTGTGTATTATTGTTTACTCCAATGTAGTGCGATAAATTAATTTATACAGTCCGAAACATTACATACAAACTGGAATACATCGCTACATTGAATGGTCCCGCGAACCGGAAATATTACCAGTGACAAAATTGTGTTCTTCAATCTGGATTTACAACAAAATAAAAGGGAACTTAAAGTGTAATGTATTTGAAAAAAAAGTAAACAAAAGGGAATGTTGTGTATGTCTTCAAGGAACAGTCTAAAATAGTGTTGACAAAGCATAACATAGAAGAAAAAGAAATCAAATTTAAGGACTAAAGACGTCACAGGTCGACATTTTAAAATTGGGCACAGTGGACATAAAGGAATATAAAAAAGGGAATAACGTATATCATCCAAAGCTAGGTGATTACGTGAGTAAAAAAGGTCATTGGACACTTGTGCAAAAATGGGAAATAATCAAAGGATTACGATGGCAAATCTACAATACCTTAAAGGTTTAAGGACTAGAGCCATCAATGCTCTAAAAAAGGAATTAGACAATGGACTCCAATTGGTAGATACTGATCTATCTTCATGCAACCAAAAAGGATTGACAGATAGTATCAGCAAATGTGTATCAGCAATAAAATCTTGCAGTGAAAAGCTACAAATTCATTCAGACAAATTAGCAATGACACTCGGGGATACAGATTCTGAGTTCACGGACGTCATCTTAAACGAAGATGCCACGCTGAGAGAAAAAGCCATGAATCTTATTAGGAATATTCAGCAACTGGAAGGAAAAATCAAAATTGGTGAAAGTCAAAAGGACGTGCGCCCTAATCGGGATCTTATACAAAGACTATTTGATCAACAAATGCAGTTACAAGAAGAATTCCTTCATAAGCAGAGTGAACATAAGAGGGTGACAAAGGAAACAAATGTTAGACTCCCAAAGCTTGAAATCATGTCTTTCAATGGAAAAAAAATACGATGGATAGAATTTTGGTATTCTTTTGAAAGTGCTATCAACAACAACGGAAGCCTATCTGGCATTGACAAATTCAATTACCTCAGAAGTAAACTCACTGGTGATGCACACAAATCAATATCAGGACTCACTTTATCTAATGAGAACTATTCAGTGGCTGTGAAAATTCTTCATGAACGCTTTGGAAATAAACAAGAAGCAATTGATTTGCATTAAAATATGCTAATGGATATTCGTCCCCCAATGAATACCACACAAGACTTGAGATCATTTGTAAATGAAGTTGAGAAAAATATTCGCAGTCTTGAAGTATTATATCAAAACGGAAACCAGGAAGTATTTGTAGCAATAATCAAAAAGAAAATCCCATCAGAAGTCCTACTCCAATTAGAATTCTTGAAAGGGGCAGAAAACAAATGGTGTGTTCCTATGCTGCGAATAATGCTGCTTCAGTATATCACAGCTCGAGAAAACACAGAAAAAAGTGTGAAAGAAGAAAGTGCTGGGTATAAACTTAACAAAGTAAGTCAAAGGGAAACAGAAAATCCAAGAAATCATCGCATTCACAAAGTGGACTATGATCAAAGACATGCTCAGGCTCTTGCAGCGGCTCCTTCAATCCAAAGAAAATGTAGATTTTGTGCTAAGGCCCACTGGAGCGATGATTGTTTAAAGTACAAGACAATTGAAGAAAGAAAAGCATGTCTAAAGAAAAGTTGCTTCAAGTGCTTGAAAGAGGGACATTTGTCTCATGAATGCAAGTCTATAAACAAAAAATGTGTGCACTGCGTGCTCCTTAATCACCATCACAGGTCTTTATGTCCCAAGAAATTTCAACAAAGAAAAGAGACCAATAGAGAACGTGTCATGTNCTTTGTGGTATGATGTTGAGATTTCGGCTTCACAAGATAGGTATTGTTGCTGACATTAAAAAGGCCTTTCATCAAGTTGGTTTGCAAACAACAGACAGAGATGTAACTCGATTTCTGTGGTTTAAAGACAAGACTGCTCCTATCATTGACGAAAAATACCTACAAGAATACCGCTTTTGCCGGGTTTCCTTCGGAGTAATCTCCAGTCCGTTTTTGCTTAATGCCACTGTTGAGCATCATCTGGGAAAATATGAAAGTAAATTTGCAAAGAAAATCAAAGATGACATCTACATTGATAACGTAGTCACTGGGTGTGACTCTTTGAACGAAGCTTGTGAGTTGTATTCAAATGCAAAACAGATTTTCAATGATGCCAACATGAATCTGCGAGAATGGAATACTAATAATCATGAGATGAAAGAAATTATCAGCAAAGAAGACCTGACAAAGGGAGATCAAGAATCCATGAAAGTTCTAGGACATGTATGGGATGTAAAGAATGACAAAATATCAACCAAAGAAATCAAAGATTTAAAGGCAGAAAAGGATTTTGAATCTAAAATAACACTACTCCAAACAGTAGCATCTGTGTTCGATCCTATGGGTTTGTTCTCACCTGTCACACTCTATGGAAAGGCAATGATCCAAAAACTGTGGAAAATGAACAAAGATTGGGATGAACCAATTGATGAGGAAGACCACACAAAATGGAAAATCGTGGAATCCGATTTGAAAGATCTTCACACTTGCGAAGTTCAAAGATGCATAGCATTACCAGAACATATAGAAGATGTGTCATACTCACTGGTATGTTTCTGTGATGCATCAAATAGTGCATTTGCAACAGCAATCTATCTTGTTCAAGAGACTGAGAGCAAGAAAAAAAGTGACTTGATATATTCCAAAACAAGACTAGCACCAGTGAAGGAATTAACAATTCCAAGGTTAGAACTTATGGCTGTGCTAATTGGGGTACGGAGTATGAAACATGTTGAGTCGCAGCTGAAAATAAGTGTGAGATCAAAAGCAATTTTCACAGACTCGCAATGTGCTCTGCAGTGGATATGTTCAAAGAAAACTTTGCCTGTGTTTGTCGAAAATCGATTGATTGAAATCAGAAAATCAGAGGGAATCAAGTTTCAGTATGATAATACAGCTGAAAATCCTGCAGATATTGCCAGTCGCGGATGTACACTCAATGAGTTGTGTGCCAGTAGCAATCGGTGGAATGGTCCTCAATGGCTGTGTTATTCAGACGAAGAAGATTCTAAATCAAGAGTGCACCACAACGACAGTCAAAATGAAAATGAAATTGAAACGAAGGACATAGCTGCCGTGTGCAATGTTGGTGATCCAGAAACAGCAATTGACAATAAAGAAAAAGTGAAAAGTAAAACCAAGATTGCTACAGAATCCCCCTTTGGAATTGACATTGAAAGGTATTCATCACTTACAAAGGTCCTAAGGATCACAGCATGGTGTAACAGATATGTGAAAATTCTCAATGGACAAAAGCCTGAAAGTGCATCACTAACGAGTGATGAGATCAAGGCCGCTGAAACTATGTGGATATTACATATTCAGCAAAAGCAGTTTGCTGATGAGTTACAATCGCTTGTGACAAAAAAATATAATAATTTGGTAAAACAGTTGGGATTGTACAAATCAGACAATGGTGTTCTACGATGTCATGGAAGGCTTCACTTCTTTATATTGATAACGCCTTACTTTCAGAGGCAGCAAAACGCCCCATTCTGCTTCCAGCATATGACAGGTTCACTCATCTGTTGATTGAAAGGACTCACAAGTGTATGATGCATAGCGGTGTTTCGCAAACCCTTTGTGAGATAAGACAGAGATACTGGATACCCCATGGGCGTGCAACTGTGAAAAAAGTAATAAAGCCATGTGTAGTTTGTCGACGTGCAGAAGGCGGTCCATACCGTTTACCCCCCATGGCTCAACTTCCAAGTACACGAGTAACACAGAGCATTTCTTTTTCCAACACTGGAATAGATTACATGGGACCTTTATATGTAAAGAACTCAGATGACGTTAAAAAGGTGTGGGTGTGTTTATTCACATGTATGGTAACCAGGGCTTACATTTGGAAATGGTTCCAGATTTGACTGCAGCTTCATTTATGTTGTCATTGAGAAGGTTCATATCAGTTCGAGGAAAACCTTCATTGANGTACATTCATGTGTCTTTTCATTGAATGCATATAATTTGTTTGACTTATTTTCAACCTTTTAATAACATTTATGGTGTGGTGTGTGTGGTAAATCTGTGTCATAATATGACAATGTAGGCAATTAACATTTTTGAAGTTACTGCTGTATGTGTTGTAAAAGTGTACAGTATTAGATATAAAGATATAGTTTTCAATCAAGAATTGGTTTTTGACAATTTATGCTATGCAATGTTATGTTATGGTTTGGTATGGTATGGTTTGAGTGTTATGCTATGTTATGTTATGTTATGTTGATTGCTTATTGATATTTCATCCTTTTTGGGCGGGAGTGTCGCGAACTGCGAGTAATTATACCTTGTGTGTGGATGCTGGATCTGATATCTGATATTGTTCGAGAGAGAGTTTGTTTGTTTAACATTAAATATGCTCTGTTGCTAAAGAGATGACATTTTAGGCTGTGCTTTTCGGATGTTAATGTTGTGAATGTTGATAAGTGTGAAAGAGTAGAGAGTTGGAATTTAGGCTTTAAAGTAGTAACATCGAAACATCATTTATTGGGGATTTATAGTTGAATTATTCAAAATAACATCTTTTCTGATATAGTTAAATTAAAAAAGGTGAAATAAATTTACATCAAACTGTGTGTTTTATTGTTTACTCCAATGTAGTGCGATAAATTAATTAATACAGTCCGAAACATAAGTTACAAAGTGGAATACATCGCTACAAAGTCGTTATGAAAATTTCTGTTCTGTCCGTTCTGCTCTCTTAAACCGAGTTAATATGATCTTTGTAAAACTGTAATGTCATTTATATTCGTCGGCATAGGTTTCGTGGTTTTAAACAAAAATACTTTTTCGTGGATATCTGATTTGGGGAAAAATGNACATTTATTCAAAACAAGCAAGATAATGTTATTCCCGAAAACCCTTATATAATATTTCCCATCGCCACGAGTATCGAACAAAAACTATGTTATCTTTTTAGTGTACGGTATGGATGGCTTCCAACTTCAATTTGCGGTCAAATGAATAACACGCAGTCAGTGAAAATTAAAATGAATTATAAAACATTATTTTGGGATTCAAATTATTAATTTGCAAATGTTATATAATTATATATTATATTTTTTAAGATAAACTTACACTAATTGTAAATGCATTTAAGCTGTTTTCTGTAAACCTTTGGCTCGACGTTGAACAAAAAAACATCAGGAAATTCCCACGAAACCATATACATGTAAATGTATCACAACAATAAATAAATATTGCGTAACAAATACTAAATTGATTTTGTAAAAGTTTTCATTTCGGTTTGGCGTATGTGCTTATTCAAATCATAAACATATAACAACTAAATGTTTGTGTTATTTGTATCTCTACAAAAGTGACAAAGTCAAAATCATAATTGTGAGAATGGCTTGATGTTGACGTCAAGATATTACACAAAACTGCACCTACTTTGACTTATTAATATTTTCAACGTTTTTCCACAATTATTTTTTTTGTAGGCGAATTCCTTCTAAACAGGATTTTTTTTTAATAAATACTGATCATAATTCACGCGTTGACACTCCGAACATTGATAATTAACAGTATTTACGTAAACTTCTGCGTTATAATGTTTTTCTTATCTGTTTCCTAAAAAGCGGTAAAACCATTTTGCATCATCTACAAGCCAGAACAGGTGCTCTGTCACGTAATTATGACACATATACACGGCCTGTAAACAGTGGCACAACCTCTTTCTTGAGGCTGATGAAAGTCTAATCCAAAGAAATATCAAGGTGGAGCTCAGGACATGAAATAAGAAAAAAACATAAACATTTGGGACTAGGTCTAGACAATCGGGGTTTAATGCATGTGCGTGAAATGTCGTCCCAGCTTAGCTTGTGCAATCCGAAAAGCTAATAAGGGATGACACTTTCCGCTTGTATAGTAATTTTCGTTTAAGGGAAGTCTCTTCTAAATCAAAATCTCCTTAAGGCGGAAAGGGTCGTCCCTGATTAGCCTAACGTGTGCGGCCTGTACAGGCTAGCCTGGAGCGAAACTTTACGCACAGGCATGTCGATGTAACTAGCTGTTGGGTAAGCGGAGGGAATATCAGAAACAAGTCCCAAACGAGAATTAAAGGGTGCATAACTACGGTTGATATAGTATTTCGTTTGTGGAATTCATAATATATTTTAAATTAGTTTTTGGCCATTTGACACATTTGACACGCGGTTTTCCATGGGTACACTTTTCGGGGTTGGGGGCGAGAGAAACCCAGTAGCAGTAGTGTTTATGTACATTAAACAATGCTATACGCTTGCGCACCATCGATACCGGGACCTTTGCGTAACACAATTTTAATGAGCGAAATATATGTTTGTCGACGTGAGTTTAAGTCCGACAAACGCCCAATTCACATCGCCACGGACCGGTCATAAAAGAATGTGCGAAAACCATATTGAAGTCAATAATGTGAATAATATTCAACGTGGAGACATGGAGACTATAAGTAGTTACAACAAATCAATTTAAACACAGTTGAATCATCTCAAATTGACGTCGTAAAGACACAGAAGGACTTGCAGAATTTAATCACTTTAAACACGGTATTTACATCCTGCAATTCATTTCATCAAATTTCAAATTAAATCAAGGCACTTTGGCAAACAACAGTTTGACTACCAGATCATGATGCAGCCAACGTGTACTAGCCGTATGGTCCTCGCAACGTTATTATAATTTACAACGTCAAAAGTCCATCCTTTCACCACGGATTAACATCAGATTAACACCACATTTCTGTGTACTTCTTTTATCGAATTCATCATTGCTACTATTCACCTGTAAACTACGTAAACAATCAACGCATTAACAATGAACTCATTAACTTTCGGATAAACAACCACATGTTTTTCCGTAAAGAAAATTGTTTTTCTATAAATATAGAAAAACAATACCAGCCTAATAATGTCTTCACCGTATTAAGTAATGTGAAATCTCACGCTTCGGGAATTTTTATGCGTAAAAATAACGTTATTAATGGGCGTATTTTTTAAGTCTATTTATAGCAACGTAGTATGCCTTAAAATGAAGTCGCGCGCAGTGTTGACAGTATAAATATGTCGTCTGTTGTGTGTTTGAATTATCATTTCCAAGAGACTGTTAAAACAAAATGTTTGTTCTAATTGCATTTCTTAACTAAATGTTTTGATATTGGTTATGCAATACTATTGAGTGAAAAACAAAACTTAATTAACTTTTAAACGCAAAAATGGAGTCGAAAGAAAAAGATTATAATTCGATTTTAAAAATGAATGAAATGGTGAACAACTTTGTGCATCTAAAACGTGGAAGCGAATTTAAAGTACTTCCATGGTTAAACCAATCGAATTTTGCTAAATACAATAAATTTTCAGTAACCGAAATTCTGGGTGCGCAGTTTGAAAAATTCGCGTCAAACTGGGACTACGATTCGGCCTGTGCCTACACTTCGGACAATTGCGACATCTTCTCGAGCAGCGACGAAATCCAAGAAAGCGGAAGCTGCAGAAGCCGTAGCCCGTATGACACACGCAATCATCAACAGTCGGCGCCTTTAGACTTCACAAAACGGACCCTCGAGAGGGAATCCAATAGTTCGCAAGTCGCACGATAGTGGCTAACCGATTGAGTCGTGACCTGGTCAGAAATCCTCCGCCGGAAATGCGAAGACGACGGCTACACTTCGTCGGATTTCGACTCGGCTGGACTAGATCCCCGGATTCACCGGAAGAAGACGCCCCCAGCAACGACGACAGACGCACTTCAGGCCTTGGGGTTCTGCACGAGATACTCAGACCGGCCTTCTGCAGGTACTGTACGTTTTAATAAGGCCAAGAAAAAAAATGATATAGGCAGTCCGACCGTTCGAGTCAAACCGCGTGAACATTTATCGTCAAAACCATGAATTTACAAATTTCATCGACAAAAACAGTATCGTATTTATTATTTTTCTATTTTAAATAGAAGTTTATGCGTTCACGTTAAAAAAATGTGTGGTTACGTCTTATAGTTCTTTCACAAGATAATTATTTTAAATCGAACATAATTTAAATATTTGGTCCAAATTAAATGTCGTTAAATAACTTTCGAAGCAATCTGATTCATCTGTTTCATAATTAAAATTATTCAACTCTTTTACAACGAAAAATTCGGGATTTACCACGAAGTATTATGATAACCAATTAAATTGAAAACCACAAATTAAGTCATTATTCGGTTTGTCATAACGTGTTTACTCTAACGTGAACGTGGGAACGTCGCATTACGTCATTGACGTTAATATTACGTTACGTTCCTGTGGTTACTCTAGCGTGAAAGTATGGAGGGTTAGGTCGTCTTGACAAAGTTATACTAACCTTATAAGGCATCATTTGTGGTGTAGTTGTTTACATCAATTGGAGCGCTTTATATTTCTCACATGTATTCCCTGTGAACTTATTAATTCGCGATATGGTGGTACTTCTAGTATTTGTAATTTAAATATAGCAAAAACGTCAGTTCATTCGTTCATTCATTCATTGATTTCTATTCATATTTTTTTCATTTTTTTACGTCCCCAAGTCTATACTGGGGGACATATTGTTTTTGCCCTGTCTGTTGGTTTGTTGGTTTGTTTGTTAATTTGCACAAACTTTAACATTGGCCATAACTTTTGCAATATTGAAGATAGCAACTTGATATTTGGCATGCATGTGTATCTCATGGAGCTGCACATTTTGAGTGGTGAAAGGTCAAGGTCATCCTTCAAGGTCAAAGGTCAAATATATGGGTCAAAATCGCTCAAAAGGGGACATAGTGTTTCACAAACACATCACTTGTTTATCTATGATACTAATTAGTATGATTTATACCAATACCTATTGGTAAATAGAATGTATTATGACTCTTCATATATATATATATATGTGAATGCATATTTGAATTATATTGTATGTATGTTAAATCACTGAAAGTGGAAATAAAGAGTATATTTATTATATAAACGATTAATACCATCATAAATGAACCATCACCCTTAATATTCGAAATACTAGTATACGGGCAATTATTCAACCGATTTTGTGTTTATAATTTTAGGTCTACGTGCCAAGCGAAGAACACAAGCACAGCGTCCGAGAAAAGCGCGCACGACTTTTAATGATGCACAGGTGCGTGTTCTAAGTATAGAATTCGACAAGGACCCGTTTCTGTCGGAAATCAGACGACACCAGTTGGCAGACGAGTTGGACCGCTGATAACGTCAAAGTTTGGTTCCAAAATAAGCGCGCTAAACTAAAGAAAGACGGGATACCCCACCCACTTGCGATAGAGCTTCACGCCCAAGGGCTCTACAACCACAAACTGACGTCGCATCCGCTACAAAAGTTCATGGGGTCATTAAGCTAACAAACAAGAAACCAATGCGCGGGCGTCTCGTATACAAAAAAAACATAATTCGAAAATTTGAACGCAAACATACACTACTGAGGATAAATTTCAACGCAGCCTTCGACAGCCTCGTTATGATAGGCCATGCAAATGTGTGAACAAATCGATAGCCGATATCTGACCGCAGTAAAACCTGTTGGTTGTCGAGAGACTATTGATATCGTGTATCGGACCGTTTTGCACGTCTATTATCGGACTGTTTTGTCTATCTATCCAAATTTGAATTACCGGTACTGGTTGATGCGCATTCTGAAACGACTGCAGCATATCGTTGTCGTAGCAATATAGCACGTGCTTTTGTATTCATTATATTGTATTAAGTCTACATCAAAAAGAAATACCACTGTCGTGCTTTATATGTGTAACAAGCCATATTTGAACCTTTTGATATTTATTTATATTATTCTTATCAAATCCATACATGTTCTGATTGCCATATGTGTGAATAAATTGTTGTTGATGTGTAAGCGTGATTGCTATTTGCATAATAATGTAATTTTGTTTTATTTGCAATGAACAATTCTAAAATAGCAACTGCATTTATTTTATACATTTTATCTTGTATTTATTTATTATCTACAAACTATCATGTGCTTTAATGTGAAAAAAACTATTGATCAATACAATACAGGAGTTATATTTCTTGATATGAAATATAGTGATGAAAGAAGTAGTAGCAGAAGTACATAGTGACACGGTTGTGTCTTTCATTGCAACTTATTTTTCCGTACACAGGACAATTTGTGTGTTCTGATAATAAACCGAGGTCTTGAAACAGATAATTAAAAAGAACACCAACGAATTTAAAGCAAAAATGATTTTAGTGCAAAGTCCACACACGTGTTTTAAAGGCCATAAGTTGCCAATCATGTCGACCTTTCCCTGGTCACTTCCTCACATGTTTCGTTTTATCTGCACAGCAAATATAGTTAACGACCCAAAAGTGTTGATAAAACTAATAAAATAAAACTATCCGCAAATTATAGGTATTGTTATAAATGGGCATAAAATGTGCCTGTAACAATACACCTGAAAACGGCCTATTAAAAAACAGGCGACAATCTCGTTTGAATATTTCCCTCAACTAATCGAGATCAGACCGCCGCGTTTTAACTGTTTTGATAATTCATTTAAATTTGTAATTGAAAATATTTGGGATACGTTTATTGCTTAAATTGCTGGGACTGATATTTTAACTCTTTAATTAATCTTCAACATGACCAATACTACCAAATTGACCACGGTGTCCGATTTAATGGCCATATCCGAATTAAGGTTGTCATTAACGTTTTCAGCCGTCAACAATAGCGCGTTTTCACATTGATTTGTATATCAACGATAATTTCGTCATATCTTGATCTCTCCGGCACACTAGATGTCTGGACTTTTGACATTTAACGTTTGAATGTGTTGTGTTTCCGGTCATATAGACGTGGAACATAATAATTTGTGAACGATTGTATAGATGCCTTAATTAAGGTACTCAAATTGTGTTACAATTTGCTGAAACGACTCTTGTAAATTTGAGTTGTCAATGTAGCCATGGTTTTACTAAATTCAGATACTGACTGGTTTGAATTGTATCACTTTTGATAGAAATACACGAATTGTTCTGTTTTGTTCATAAATAGGTAGATCTACTTGCATACTTTTTTAAAATGTGTGGTGTCTTGATCATGATCATAATAATACAAATAAAACATACCTACCAACAATAAGACGTTTTTCTTTAAACATTGGTTTGAACAAAAAATAAAATATGTAGATCAATTGTACGACTACAGGATAAACGACTTCTATTCTTTTGATAATTTATGCTACATATTCGGAATACCTACAAGTAATTTCCTGATGTTCTACACATTGATCAAAAGTATACCGATACATATTAAAGCTGTAACCAATGCAAATAACCCACCAAATACTCAAACAACATTCGTAGAAAACATAATTGCAAAACAAAACAAAACGAACAAAATATTTTACACACTTCAAATTAAAAACCCTGCTGAAACCTCCAAAACTCAAACTAAATGGCAAAACCTTCTTGGAGAAAACGAATTTAATTGGAAACAAATATTTATCATGCTATATAAATCATCTACTGATAGCACACTGAGCAATTTTCAATATAAATACATCCAGAGAATCATAGCTACATGTACAAATAAATATTTTTTTATGTGCAACCTATCCAACACAAATCTGTGTGATTTGTGTAGTGAACATAATGAAACAATAGAACACCTTTTTCTGGGAGTGTAAACATATTCAAACTCTATGGAATCAATTGACAACCTTTCTAGAGAAACAACTATCTCTCATAGACATCAGCTTAGGAGTAAATACCTTCAAAATACCAGAGGCTAATAACGCTGTGAATTACATTATTATAGTAATGAAATATTTCATATTCAGCATGAAATACAGAAAACAAACACCAATAATGAACTGTTGTATCAATTATTTGAAACTTAAGATTCAAATTGAAAACGAAATAGCCATCAACAATTATACACTTCACATATTTGAACATAAATGGAAACACATTACACTTTTATAAACAAGTCCAGTTCTACTTTCTACCCACCTTATGCAAATATCATCTTGTTTATAAGTATTCTATTCTCCGTTTTTTTTTAAAACACCTATCACAAACAACCAAAAATAATATATATATTTTTTTATATCTATAAGGAGCCACAAGGGCAAAAAATATATATAAGCAAACCTTGTATAACATGTTTGAATATTAGTGCTGTTACATGGTATCACTTTGTTTTGTGATCATATATATGTATACATTGTATGTCTTATATTTAATTTAAAAAAAATACAAATAAAAACATAATGTAATTGCCTGCTTCTGACGATGATGACGCTGTTGTTGTTAGTATGATGATGGTGCTTCTGCTGCCGCTGCTGCGGCTGCTGCTGCTGATGATGATGAGTCTTGATTCTTCTTGTATTTTTCCGACTCCTGCTGATCAACTCTCTTCAATTCACACATTCGTCCGCTTAACTGATTTATTGCAGCCAATATAGCCCACACAGGAATTCAATGACACCAATTTCGTCACGGAAATTACCGAACGTTACCGAAGCGTGACGGAAATCGCAAATAGCGCGTTTTATAGCCGTTTTGGGCTCATTACCGGTTCAGGATGTGGGCGATCGAGCGTGACAAATGCAAACACGAATAGCCGACATCGCTCCTCGCTAGCACGTGCCGAACGCTGGTCAGTGGGCTTCTCTGTATACGCCGTCAACTCAAAACATGAGATGCACTCTGGGACAACCGGGCTTAATGCATGTGCGTAAAGTATCGTCCCAGATTAGCCTGTGCACTTTCCGCTTTTAAGAAGCATTTCGTTTAAAGAAAGTCTCTTCTAAACGAAAATCAAGTCCTGGCGGAAAGTGTCGTCCCAGATACGCCTGTGCTGTCGGCACTTTATGCATGTGCATTAAGCCCCATCTTCCCAGAGCGCGGCTCATTTTTTGCGGCTACGTGCATATTTATCTGACATAACAAAACTGATGTCATTACATGTTGATAAAACTACAAGTCCGACATCTCAATGTATAGAATTCCATCAACTCCAAAACATCGCAATATTGTTCGTTCGTATCCAACACTCTGCACACAAAAATAATTTCATGTGTGAGTGCATATTTCTTACAAGCTTAACCCATTTATGCCTAGTGGACTCTCCCATCCTTCTAAATTGGATCAATTTATTTCCAAAATTAGGGATGTCTAGTATATTTATTTCTATATTAAGAATATTTCTTACAGAAATTCCTTGAAGCAAACAGCGCAGACCCTGATGAGACGCCGCATGATGCGGCGTCTCATCTGGGTCTACGCTGTTTGCCAAGGCCTTTTTCTAGACGCTAGGCATAAATGGGTTAAAGAACATTATGCATATATAGTATTGGCGCTCGTGAGTTGTTTCCTCGAAATACATTTCCTTCTCTCGCAAATTAATTATCTTTTCTTCAGAAACGTGCAGCTTCATATTGCTACATGTTATTTTGGCAGTTTAGCGTGAAACAAGATTTCGCGAAGACAAATAAACATGTTTTTGTGCAACGATGATAAATCGCTTTCCGACATCATTATAAGAATTTCTTGGTTATTTGAAATCACGACGAGTGTTTACCATTATGTTCATAATTAATACCGGAATAAAAGTGTTTGATGGATTTTTGCAACGTTTGACAATTTCAATTTATTTCTTGTCGGTATTGTCTAAATCAACATGTGTCGCGTTCTGAGAAAACTGGACAAAATGCATATGCGTAAAGTGTCATCCCAGATTAGCCTGTGCAGTCCGCACAGGCTAATCAGGGACGAACCTTTCCGCCAAAACTGGATTTACGCTAAGCAGAGACATTATTTAAACAAAAAAATCCATAAAAGCGGAAATTTTCGTCCCTGATTAGCCTGTGCGGACTGCACAGGCTTATTTGGGATGACAATTTACGCACAAGCATTATGCCCAGTTTTCTCAGAACACGACACACATTGCCAAACACAGCATTCCGATCGTGTCAATTATCTTACTAGTCACCCTTGTCATCAACATCATCAGCAGCAGCACCAGCAGGACTATTTTTACAACCAATGCCATCACCATACTTATAGTAGTAGTTTTAGTTTGGTACTGATACACAAATCATGGTAAGATACAACAAACATATACATACTAACAGATACTGATGAATGACTAGTTAAGTAATACATTGCATAATATAACACATATAAGTTCAAATAAATAAATATTACCATGAAATGCTAACCATTACCAGGGATAACACAAAAAAAGTGAAAATGATTTCACTTATTTCCATTGTGGTCCCATCATCCGACATCATCAATATCAGAATCATCATACTCATTGCCATCATCATCATCATCGGTTAACACAACAATTTGAAAAACAAGCCCTATCCCAAAATGTTATACATTTTTTCAGCGGAATTTTAAATGTTGACCACCGGTTACCCTTATATCTCAGCGCCAAAAGCGACCCGTTTAGGTGAACAATGTATCATCATCATCATTGTTAATAACATTCACCATAATTACAAGAATTTCAAATCCGCCTCCAGTTGACCGGCCTACTCCTGATTAGAAATATGATTAATCACCCTCACTGGATAGCCCCGTCAATTTTGTCCTTCAATGTGGTTGTTAACCGGCTAATTTCCGATGATGAATATTGCGCTTTTGCTCAATTTAGACGCATTTCGCTGAATTGTTAACTTGCCGCTAGTTATTAATTCCATGCCACTCGTGGCATGCAACAGTTTGCACAAAAAAAGGTGTTTATTAATGCCTATCGAAAATTGTAATTATGACCGATGTGTAACTCATATGAAATTTCAGTAGTATCAATTATGTATTCATAATACTAACTGCATGTTCATAATGTTGTTATTTAAAAAAGTTGTTCCGACAAAATCCCAAAAGAAATGTGGTGAAAGAACTGAAGATCTGTAACGTGTTGTTCAAAACTGCAACGGAGAAATTTAACCAATTCGTCTTTATTTAAGGCGCACTGTTAATAACTTTATTATTAAAGATGATTGATAATATAAAGTTTAAGTGTTCGATTGTTCAGGATTCTGATTTATTCGTGAACAACGTCTATTGATACATTGTACTATAAAGTTGTTTGTTTCCAATTACACGACATACCCTTTTTACAAGTCTACTAACCCTAATCTTTTTTGTACTCCAGATTGATTATTCGATCATTTGTGCTAAATTCGCTTTTAAGATTGCGATAATTTTTGGAACTCGAAAATGCATATTAGCTGAACTTGATCATTGAAAGTGAATCTGCGAGAACTCTAGATGAACTTCTGACATTAGTAACCTATAAGCATAAGTAAAAGTAGTAACACCGCCATCACACAATGTCCCTTCATCAATATACCAATACTTCGTCGTACTAATTTCAGACGCGTTCTCAAAAAAACTGGGCTTAATGCATTTCCGCACAAACTAATCAGGGAGGACACTTTCCGTGTTTATACACTTTTTTGTTTAAAGATAGTCTCTTCTAAACACAAATCCAGTCTAGGCGGAAAGAGTCGTCCCAGATTCGAATGTGCGAAATGCATAGGCAAATCTGGGACGATACTTTACGCACAGGCATTAAGCCCATTTCTCCAAGAACGCGACTCATCTAATGCAGAAATCAAGACCTAGCAACGTCTGTATCTCAATTGGTCGAGTACACGGCGGTGAAACTTGGTACACGAATGACGTTGAAAAGTTAAGTCAAAACGAAAATCAACAAAGAGCCCACTCAGCTATTGATGAGGAACGCTAGGTGCTTGGAGCAATCAGGACGGGAACATTTTGCGAGATAACCCCGGCCTTCAAATCTACAACCCGACATTGCATCTGACGGCCCGGGCTCGCCCTCAAAGAAAACTTATCAAGCTTCGCTAATTATCTATTTCTTCCGGAAAACATATTAAATCGCTCTAATGATCTATTTGTTTCAAAGATTTCTGTAGAGATTTAACCCCGATTGGCCACGCTCGAAACGTCAGCTGATAAGCCTTCCGATGGATTCAAAGCCCATGAATATACGATAAGTGACTTGATATAATGGGGTAGGTGTAATTGGATTTCAGCCGTAAGCAGTTGACATTTCGCCATAAGACATGAAATGTATTAAGCATGTATGTTTCGTTTTTTATTAAATTAAAACAAATTAGTGATAATGCAAAATACTCCAATTGTTTACGAGTCGTATTATTCATGCAATAAATGTTCAAAGTATAGAAATGAAGTTATTGTTTCAGATATTACAATTTTAAAAAGCTTTGTCCTGTCTTGTAGAAGATTATTATGCCACTAATTAACGACCATGTGTGTAATTTGTTGTAAAGTCGCCGTGGGATAGTGGATATGGCGTCCGCCTAGCGACCAGGAGGTCACGGGTTCGATCACCACTGTGGGAGCGTTCTTTAGATCTCCTAAAAAATCACCAAGAACGGGTTCTATCCAGGAAACCGGTAATTGCGATTGCAATATTATAAAATGACATATGAATTTAAATTAATGAATGCATGTAAAATTTCTCCAATACATCGACAGCTTATTATAATATTTCTCAGTGGAATCATTCATAAAAATGTGATATTTTATACATTTCCACAAAGTGCCAAGAAACAAAATTGAAGGTAGGTTGTTCGACGATGGTGTTGTTTTCGACACAGGTGTTCGAAGAATAAACGGCCGTTTATAAATCATCTTCCATAAGAAACGGTTGCTTATTTACGACGTACCCTCGCAATTTTAATTTGACAACTTTATGATAGATTGAAAAGTTAACCAATACAGTGGTTATCAAATCTATTGAATTCCCAAATCAAACTTTAACAATCAGCAGAGTAATTGACTGTGACAAAACATCCCGGGAAATTAATTTTGCATCACACACAATCGAGATCGTTAAACTGAATTTTGTGGTGAAATGATAGCAATTGCGATAAAATAGCGCTATTTAATTTTGCATATAAAATTTAATATTCAGTTCATAAAAGTATACATCATTATTAATGATGTGTTTTGAATCTGATGTTTGATAATGTATGCGTTTTGTAAACAAAAAATGGAAACGGGGGATGTGCTGGCCACACTATGTCACAACGCGCATGTGCGTGCCATTTTTATTCTTATATTTCATATTCTAAAAGAATGATTCTCGCCGGTCTATTCTCAAACACAGTAAAACGGTTGTCGCAGTGAAAGTCCCGGCAATCAGCGAAGTAAAGCACAATTTTCTTATTTCACTGGAAATGCTTCTGTCAAAAAATGCTTGAATCGAACAATGTTCCACGGTGTGTACTTATTTCTCACAAGGACAATTCGTGTCGTCGAAAAACAGCAACACCAACATCAATTAGTATGTGGATAAAAAGGCATTGTTTTCATTTGTCTGGAAATATTGCGATCCTATCTTTTACTCACCACGATTTTAATCTTTACATTATCCTCATTGATAATATTATGTTTTATTCTTCCATTTTCTTCACAAGAATGTTTTATGAATATTTTCTTCAGAAGAGTGTTAGTTACTATTTTCTCCACAAGTATGTTTTCTTCACGTGTTGATCATCAGTATATTTTATTATCATTTTCTAAACAAGTAAGTTTTATTAACATTTTCTTCACAAATATTTAGTGTTCCTATTTTATTTGCAATTATGATTCCTTTACATGTCCTTCACAATTATGCCCCCCAAGAAAAAAACCATGAACTGGTTCTAGGCACAGGAAACGGACTCGAGAGCGTTTCAATAAGCCTGAGGTTTCGAAACAACGAGCTAAAATAATAAGTTTAAACTAATTATGTTTTTGAAATGTTATTCACAAGTATGTTTCGTATAATATTCTTTAAAAAGCATGGTTTCTTCACATGTTCTCAACAGGTTTGTTTTTTACATTATTTTCACAACTGTATTTTTTACTTGGTTTCTTCACATGATCTCACAAGAATGGTTTCTTCACATGTTCTCACAAGTATGGTTTATTCACATGTTCTTAACACGTATGGTTTCTTCACATGTTCTTCACACGTATGGTTTCTTCACATGTTCTCAAAAGTATGGTTTCTTCGCATGTTCTTCACAAGTATGGTTTCTTCACATGTTCTCACAAGTATGGTTTCTTCACATGTTCTCACAAGTGTGGTTTCTTCACATGTTCTAACAAGTATGGTTTCTTCACATGTTCTAACAAGTATGGTTTCTTCATATGTTCTAACAAGTATGATTTCTTCATTTGTTCTAACGAGTATGATTTCATATGTCATCACAAAAATGGTTTCTTCATATGTCATCACAAGAATGGTTTCTTCACATGTCATCACAAGAATGGTTTCTTCACATGTTCTCACAAGTATGTTTTTTTCACATGTTTTCACAAGTTTGGTTTCTTCACATGTTCTTACAAGTATGTTTTTTTCACATGTTCTATCAAGTATGGTTTCTTCACATGTTCTAACAAGTATGGTTTCTTCACATGTCATCACAAGTATGGTTTCTTCACATGTTCTAACAAGTATGGTTTCTTCATATGTGATCACAAGAATGGTTTCGTCATATGTCATCACAACTATGGTTTCTTCATATGTCATCACAAGAATGGTTTCTTAATATGTCATCAAAAGATTGGTTATTTCATATGTCATCACAAGTATGGTTTCTTCATATGTCATCACAAAAATGGTTTCGTCATATGTCATCACAAGAATGGTTTCTTCATATGCCATCACAATGATGGTTTCTTCAAATGTCATCACAAGAATGGTTTCTTCATATGTCATCACAAGTATGGTTTCTTCATATGTCATCACAAGAATGGTTTCTTCACATTTCATCACAAGAATGGTTTCTTCATATGTCATCAAAAGAATGGTTTCTTCATATGTCATCACAAGAATGGTTGCTTCACATGTCATCACAAGTATGGTTTCTTCATATATCATCACAAGTTTGGTTTCTTCATATGTCATCACAAGAATGGTTTCTTTATATGTCATCACAAGAATGGTTTCTTCTTATGTCATCACAAAAAATGTTTCGTTATATGTCATCACAACTATGGTGTCTCCATATGTCATCACAATAATGGTTTCTTCATATGTCATCACAAGTATGGTTTCTTTATTTGTCATCACAAGTATGGTTTTTCTATATGTCATCACAAGAATGGTTTCTTCATAGGTCATAACAAGAATGGTTTCTTCATATGTCATCACAAGAATGGTTTGTTCATTTGTCATCAAAAGAGTGGTTTCTTCATATGTCACCACAAGTATGTTTTTTTCATATGTCATCACAAGAATGGTTTCGTCATATGTCATCACAAGTATGGTTTTGTCATATGTCATCATAATAATGGTTTCTTTATATGTCATCACAAGAATGGTTTTATCATATGACATCACACGAATGGATTCTTCATATGTCATCACAAGTATGGTTTCTTCACATGTCATCGCAAGCACGGTTTCTTCATATGTCATCACAAGAATGTTTCTTCACATGTCATCACAAGAATGGTTTCTTCATATGTTATTACAATTATGGTTTCGTCATATGTCATCACAAGTATGGTTTCTTCATATGTCATCACAAGAATGGTTTCTTCACATGTCATCACAAGTATGGTTTCTTCACATGTCATCACAAGAATGGTTTCTTCACATGTCATCACAAGCATGGTTTGTTCACATGTCATCACAAGTATGGTTTCTGTATTTGTCATCACAAGTATGGTTTTTTCATATGTCATCACAAGTATGGTTTCTTTACATGCCATCACAAGTATGGTATCTTTATATGTCATCACAAGTATGGTTTCTTCACATGTCATCACAAGTATTATTTCTTCATATGTCATCACAACTATGGTTTCTTCATATGTCTTCACAAGAATGGTTTCTTCACATGTCATCACAAGTATGGTTTCTTCACATGTCATCACAAGTATGGTTTCTTTACATGTCATCACAAGTATGGTTTCTTCACATGTCATCACAAGTATGGTTTCTTCACATGTCATCACAAGTATGGTTTCTTCACAAGTCATTACAAGAATGGTTTCTTTATATGTCATCACAAGTATGGTTTCTTCACATGTTCTCACAAGTATGGTATGTTCTTTACAAGTATTGTTTCCTCACATGTCATCACAAGTATGGTTTCTTCACATGTTCTCACAATTATGGTATGTTCTTCACATATATTGTATCTTAACATGTTCTTCACAAGTATTTATTCTTTAAAATGTATTCACTCGCTTATGATAAAAGCCATTTGCAAGATGAAAACATGTAATTGGGTAATTCCTCAGCTGCGTCTGAAATTAACATGTTGACTACAGTTTACAGCCCATCCTTTGATATCAATGTCTATGAATCGTTTAAGACAATTCTAGGGGACCATCAAAAATATAGGTGCATATGCTAGTTTACCTTATCTAATTTCTAAAAAAAGTTGTGCGCTAAATATGATTGTTCTAAATGTGTGCGACATGTTTTTTGTTTTTAATTATGGACCTAAAAGAATGATACTAAGACCGTATAAATCAAAAAGGCCGGTAATGATGATGTCGAAAAACAAGCACATCTTTCATACTTGTAGGAAAGGAAACGAGCTTACGAGTTTCATAAAACATGAATATCACGTCAACCTATGTAACTCAACTTGAACCTTAGTCGGAACAAATTTGTCCAGTAACTTTAATTGATGAGCGTATCTTTATGGGCATTCCCATGTTTTGACAAAAAAGTTGTAATGTTCAGTCAACATAAATAACTACTTTCACACCGTTTAACGTACCGGTGCGAAGTGTATAATAAAGACATTCGGTGGAGAAAAACAAATTTGAAACGGGACGCCTGGCGAATTTATGTTTTACGATATCATTTTCCGCAGTAACCCCTTTATTTATTAAAAGTGATCTAAATGTTTTATTATTTATTTATGCATACTTATAAAATCATATATAAGTGATACGATCTCAACATATTCATTATGTTTTGTATTATTTATAGGGCGGTAGTATTCGAAACATTGAAGTTGCGAAGAGTTATTAACAAAAGTCGTTTTTTATTAATTTGTGCGGCATCGTTTCGCATCATTGTACCTGTGAACGCGATTAAAATGTCGCTATCAAACAGTTTGTCAAAACCGCATCTCGCCGTTTATTGAAAATTAAATATCTGACATACATTATGAATGACGTTGTACAATCGACGGACTATTTTATCGTGAACAAGGGGAGCAATGTTAAATTAATTCTGTGAAAAAACGCAGGCCAAATTGTTTGAAAAGTTACCAACTTATTAATGAGTTCCATCGGTTATCATAATTTCCGCTCTTACGGAATTGTTCATTGAGAGGTAGTCTCGTCTAAACAGATATCCAGTCTAGGTGGAAGGTGTCGTCCTAGATAAGCCAGTTTAATATATGTAGCAATTATTATTTGAAGATTACGTGTTCAAAAGGCTGCCAATTTAATATTGCAAGTCGGATATATCGGCCAATCGTATCATTTGAAAACTCTTTAACCAAAGATTCTCAAAGAACACTGTTAAATGTCCGTGACTGTGATATGTCCGACTCTGTTCTCAGCGTTTCGATTGACGTGAGGAAGCGATCCAAAAGAACCGAATGTAAAACGACCGAAAACAACAACTGAGATATTTATCTACAGATAAATCATTCGAAAAGTGAGTGGACCAGACAACAGTTTGCGACATGTAGGTTTGTCATAAAGACTCGTTTCCGATGACAAGCCCGGACTTAATGACAATCTCGATAATGATTGGTTAAGGTTTTAATTTCAGTTCCGCAGAAAAAATTTTTTTTTGATTGTTCGATGCGAGTCGTTGATAAAAGTATATCAATATTTTATCTCGTTCGAAAAAGCAGATTACTAAAATTACTTCATCAGCGTCCGAAAGCGTTCACGTAGAAAATGTGATCATGCATTTTAATAGGGGAATGAATTTTGATAGTCATCATAAAAGAGATATATCCCCCATTGACAATAATATAGATAGCAACACCGTTTGTGGGAAAAATCAATATTATAAATAATGAATAGTATCGGCGCTGACAGTTATGGCAATAGGAATATGAGACCGTTATTATTGTGACAACGTAGCCTAGCTGTGGTGAGATTAAACCTTAAATTAAACACTTGAACTTCTTTCATTCCGTTCTCCGCGTGAAAACGGATAAGTGCAACGTAGCATCCATTGATCTCTTTATTGCATTATAATATATAATAGTGCTAGTATATGTGATGAGACAACGGTTCGATTAAATATTCCATGCCGTTTGAACATATCGTTGCTGGCGGCAAAAAGGTCATGGTTTATTTTGCTGATACATGTATTATATATACACTTTTGCGCATGGCACATTTGCCGTGCATGTGGGGAAAAAAAGCTATATTTTGTTTACAAATATTTTGTCTGTATGTCATGTAAACAGGTTAAAGTTGTTACAGACGCAGTTATAAACATAAAACAAAGTATTTCAAAATTTCTAATAGAAATCAACGTGAGGCCATTTTCAGAATTCGATTTATTTCGTTCTTCTTTTAACCAGCGACCGCAAGCGTGCGAACTATGTTAACCTACTGCTAATCTTGGGCCTTAAAACGTTTATCATCACAACAGCCCAATTGACCTCTCATTCGTTCCGATCATTGGAAACATTTGCACAGCAGTTAGTCTAATGTTACGTAAACGACATTCTAGTTACTCACTGATGGACGTTAACGACGTCATTAGTGCACGTTACGTCATTGGCGTTACGTCATATAGTTCTCGTCATAACGAATGGACCTAGAGGAAAACGGTCTCATAATCATCGGAATAATAATAGACACATTAAACATTTGTTAATACACAATACTAATAACAGGATTCCAGAGTGTTAGCTTCTTCATAACTCAAATTAAAAATTCAATAAAAAATGTTTCGTTGATTTTAATGTAATAACATTATCTTTTTTATTTAATGTGTTGATTGTTTTTTGCTGTGAAAACTTTAAATTAAAAATATTTTTGGACATTTAAAATGAGTTTTAAAAAAAAATATTTGAGCTTGAGAATCGTTGATTTTACTATTTAATATATATTATTATATATTATTAATTTATTATATATATTCTCACCTACCGGCCCACATAAAGCTCATACCATTCTAGATCATGTGATATACACATGTAGTATCCTATTTAAATTTATATATTTGTTGACACTAAATAATAAACTCATTTAGTATTTTAATGAACGTTTATTTATAGTCTCGCGAACATTAACCATTCATATTTTTTTCATATTATGCTTTATGGTGTACACTAAACGTTATTTGATCTTTTTTGCATGTCTTTTGCATAAATTAAATTGATTTACTCGTCAGATTCGATTATTCATTGTAACAAAGTGCATAAAACCTGTTTAAATAGTGCTACAAAATAATTGCTCGTAGCGTTTTGCAATAAAACAAATTAATATATTAATCATGAGGTATTTTCTGGTGACAGAATGCTTGATCTTTAAACTCTAAAGCGTTTATGAAAATTACAATATAAATATTAAACAATAACCACCGTTTAATGTTATCAATTGCGTTTCATAGATCGATTTTTGAGAGCGCTTTGAATGCACATTTATTGTTTGAACATAATCAATTAATAATAGAATATCTGCACATGCTAGTGAGTTATTTATTATTATTCGACGAAAGTATTCCACGCATATGTTTCGGTAAACCTTACGCCCTTAACTGTCACAGTCTTCTGTGCAAACCGTTTTCTATTGAAACTGAATTATCTGTAGCATCAATTCAAACGCGTTAATTTATAGACTGGATTACATGGTTGGACATGATTCCTAAAGTCCACATATGCTTGCAATTGAATAGTTGTTACAAATGAAATACTCCGACTTGTAACAAATGGAAATTCGGTCTTAATAGGTGCGTGCCAGTCTTATTAATGACGCTAGAAGCAATTTTTATACTGTCAATCCTTGGCCATTATTTTGATTCGGCTGATAATGTTCAAACCACGATGCATCATGGGAATTAATGTTTTCTTGTAGTGTTTGATTAAGCACGTACGATAGTCGCCTTTCTGACACTATCAATTTATTGTAGCATAAACAAGTTTCGGTTCTGTTTGATATGATCCACCATTATTGTGACGGTGTGGTCAAATTTATAACGATAATTGTATTTGAGTTTCTCGGCTTTGCATTCTTCGCTTTTTTAAGTTCCGGTTTATATGGGAGCCTTTTTTCATTTTTAAATTGTATTTTGGAAATTAAAAGTCCTTGTTTTAATTTAAACGAAATTCGTCTTCAAAGAAATTTATTGATGAATAAATAAATACGTTTCGTGTTTAATGGTAATAATCAGACTACTGTGTGTTTTAAGTATTATTTAGAAAATTAAAATTGGTATATTAAACACTTTTATTGGCACACGTGTCTGGAAAGTTATAAATTTAAATCTAAATTAGAATTTGACAGACAGTGCCTAAAGCTGGGGGGGTCAATTTGCCCGTTTACACTTTGAGTTGACGTTGACAGTTTCATGTGCATATATCAATTAATATTTCTAATTAAAATTCAAGTAACCGCGCAAAATCACTGTCTCAATATGACAAATTTCGCCGCGTTCCCCTTTTCACGTAATGTCTTTCCTTAAATGTTTACGTTATTGACGTTACAGATCGACAAATATTTCTTAAGGCGTCGATAATTTAGAAATAAAAAGTCAGTTATTAAATAAAAGATCACTTTCACGTTATGTTTGTTTGTGATTATATCGCATTATATAATATTATGAACTAAAATGCAATTTTATTTGGCCGTGAGTTACGTTAAAATGAACGTTTATGCCTACCACTAAGCTAAAAGTGCTTTGACGTCTACATTTATCATGAAATACATGCTACATGTGTGACTGTTGTACATGCCAATAGCGAAACTGTTAATGAAGCCTTAGCAAATACATAATAAAACAAAATTTAAATTGTTAATTTAATGACAACATGTATACAAACTCAGATTAATGATAATTATGATGAAGTTGATGATTTTGTTTCCTATGGTTTTGGGCGGATAGCTGCTGATGATGATGATGATGAAGAGGGGTTGAGTTATGATGAATCAGATGATAATGATGCTACTGTTGTTGTTGCTACCGCCGCTGCTGATGGCTTCTGATGATGATGATGAAGAGGGGGATAATTTTGATGATTATGATGATGATGTTGATGATGATGAAGAGGGGGAGAGTTATTATGAATCAGATGAAAATACTGCTGCTGTTGCAGTTTTTGCTGCTTCTGCTGCTTATCGTGATGATGATGACGACAACGAGGATGATGACGATGGTGATGATGCTGATGCTGATGCTGTTGCTGATGCTGATGCTGATGCTGATGATGCTACTGCTGATGCTGATGATGCTGCTGCTGATGTTTCCGCTGCAGCTGCTGCTTCTGATGATGATTCTGATGATTATGATGATGCTGTTGCTGCTAATGCTGATGATGCTGCTGCTGACGTTGATGATGTTGCTGCTGATATCGATGCTGCTGCTGAAACCAATGCTGATACCAATGCTGATACCGATGATGATGATGATGATGATGATGATGATGATGATGATGATGATGATGATGATGATGATGATGATGATGATGNGTTTGCAAAGGCCTCCAAAATCCGGTTCCAGCGCTCAAAGGGTTAATGCGTGTGCGTAAAGTGTCGTCCCATATTCGGGGTGCAGGATCAACGGGATTTTCAGGGGTTTACACACGGGCTGGACAGAATGTTAACACACCGATAAGAACTTTATTTATGCAAATATCTCAAGTTATTGAAATACATTTGAAAAAATTTTCAATGCATAAACGACAGTTTTGCTTGCATTTTGTGCCAATATCTTAAGATTTAAGAATAAATTGAAAACGTCTGAAAGTGGTGTCAAAAAGTTGACAGGTTGAGCAAATTACCGTGTACATGAATGCTGTACACATCGAATTTTTAATCAAGGACATAGGCTTATTAAATAAAGTAATTATGACGTAACGGTATTTCACATTGCCATAAGCAGCATAAAAACTGTCTTTTATGCACTAGTTGAAATTCTTAAGAAAAATTGTTTTTAAAGAATTATTCGAAGCACAAAAAAACTAACCGGTGTGTTAACATCCATTAACGTTCAATTGTGAACCCAACAAAGTCACGTGATCCTCCACCCTCTATTAGCCTGTGCAGTCCGCAAAGGATAATCAGGGACCACACTTTCCGCTTTTATGTAATTTTCGTTTAAAGAAAGTCTCTTCTAAACGAAAATTCAGTCTAGGCGGAAAGTGTCGTCCCTGATTAGCCTGTTCGGACTTCACAGCTTACCTGGGACGAAACCTTTCGCACATGCATTAACCCTTTGAGCGCTGGAACCGGATTTTGAATGCTTTTGCAAACAGTTTGGATCCAGATGAGACGCCACAGAACGTGGCGTCTCATCAGGATCCAAACTGTTTGCTATTCTGATAGTATTCTTTGAAAAAAAAACGAAGAAAATGCTAATTTTAGAAATTCAGCAGACGACATTTTAGCAGACGACAAATATCCCAGCATGCGAAGCATTAAGTCATTTTTCCCTAGAACGAGGCTAAAATGAGTGTCGGGTAACCTTATTCTAACATATTTTATTTCAGGCCTAACCGACGCGCTAGAGTACATCGTCCGCGGTCTATCGCTCGTCGACAGGGGAAAGCGTGTGAAAGGATGCTGTTTCAATTAATTAATATTTAATACATCGTCAAGCAATAAATGAATAATGTTTCATAACAATTGTCTAGTTAAGCGTTCGAAAGTCAACAAATATTATAAATATTGCACATGTCCATAAACGACGGGAAATAATATATTGATTTTTAATGGCATATATTTATTTAGTAATTGTTTTTAATACATTGTATGCGCTAACCTCGTTGTAAGAATTAAGCACATGCTAATCAGGGACGACTCATTCCGCTTTTATAGTATTTTTTGTTTAAAAGAGGTTTCCTCTAAATGAAATTCCAGTCAAAACAGAAATAGACGTCCCTGATTAGCCTGTACTGACTGCTCAGGTAGGTATAGTATAATATTTACAATAAATATGTACACGTGTTGTTTGCTTAATCACGACACATTCATTTAAAAGTTTGTTTCCGGGAATGACTTATATTTGGGTTTGTAATGGAGAAAACATGGGGCCGCATACGGTTGTTCATTCCAGGAACAGATATTAATATCTTAGATAATGTAAAACTTCTTTTGGGCCCAATAAGTTTTCTTAGTGTGTTCTAATAATCTAGGGTTAGAGGCGTTTTCTTAGTGGCGACCGAACAGTCCGGAGTCCGAAAGTCACGTTACTGGAAATGTTCAGGCCCTGACAACATCACCAACCGAATGATCCGCCTTCTGGGAAAACTGGGCTAAACGCATGTGTCTTCTAAGATTAGCCTGTGCAGTTTCCACATGCTAATCAGGGACGACACGTTCCGCCAAGACTGGATTTTCGTTTGGAAGAGACTTCCTTCAGACAAAAAATTCGATTCAAGCGGAAAGTGTCGTCCCTGATTAGCCTTTGTATAATGCACAGGCTAATCTATGACGAAACTTTACTCATATGCATCAAGCCCCGTTTTCCCAGAGCGAGAGGATCATACTTGGCGGTACATAGAGACAGAGAGCAGCAACTTAGTTTCCTTCTGTACTCGTGTTCGTCCATTGAAATTCTCACGACAATTTAATTCTTAAGGTTAAACTACACCGAGGTTATTAATAAATACGCAAATAAAAAGTACGTGTTAGTTTTTTGTTGATGTTTGTTTTGTTCGACGGGACGGAACAACGTATTTATATTATATAAAGAGACCAAAAGCGGAAAAAATAACAACGCACAACATTCAGGAAAGAATGCTATATCAACAACAGTTAATTAAGGACCTAAATTACGATCTGATTTCACAGCCATTACGTTTCCAAACGCGACAATAACATCAAGAGTCGAAATCGATGAGGAGCAAAGAAAGACGAAAGCGTTTCTGGCAACGATACTTTGGGGCTTTTGTCGACTTGTTGGACACTCGTATGCGTAAACCAGGAGTGAATGAACATGTAATCTAAAGTAAACAATGGTGGTAAAGAAGTCAAAACTAATTACAGGATCGTCGGAAAGTTGACATGAAAATTGAAAATCGTATATACAAGTTAATTACACTAGTTGAGTATGTATACAGATGGCAGAAATGACATAAATAGGGGGCAAGATTAGTTAGGAAGAGAGGGCGGAGGCGTTGTTTAATTTTCGGATCGGAATTTTGGCTAACTTAAAAGGACTTGTAAACAGTCTGGTAATGTGACGATTTTCAAAAATAAGTATTAAAGATTCAAAACATAATGTATTCATTATTTTTAAATAAGCGAAATAACACCCCTGACTAGGAAAAATGTTTAAAAAATATCGGTTCATTAATGAATAATAATCGTTCGAAATCGTTTGTAACGCTTTTCCTCGATAATTTGGAGAAAACAAAAGTTAAGTACTTAAATAAAGCCTTTGTTGTGCTTTTTAATTCTTAAGCCCGCTTGAGGTAGCCCAAGAGCTTTGCATCCATAGGTCCCGGGTTCGAATCCCGGGTGAGACAATAACTTTCAATCAACTTTTTTGCTTGCAATTATAATAAGTGAAGACCACTCAAAATATTATAGATTTGTTGGTAAACATATTTAATGCCATTTTACAAAAATACGAAAATCGAAACAAGTCCCTTTAAGTTAAAGGTTCTAACGATACGTTTATGTTGCGACTTTTTGTTCAGTTTAACTGAATGACCTAACACATGTAACATCTATGGTCAGAATTTTCCCGAAACAATGAATATGCAAAGGCAATTAATATAATTAGTGAGTATTGTGTAATAAAATATAACGGTTATTAAGCAGTCGTGTTTGTTCGAAAAATTAGCCGCGGGAAAACGAGGCGTACAGTTTTGTCCCAGATAAGCCTTTATGGTATTTTCGTTTAAAGTAAGTCTCTTTTAAAAGAAATTCCAGTCTAGGCGAAAAAGGTGTCGTCCCTGATAAGCATGTGCGGACTACAAAGGCTAATCCGTGAAGAAATTTTACGCCCATGCATTTAGCCCAGTTTTCACAGAGAGCGTCTTAAATGTGTTGCAATTAAAAAAAGCCCGCATATGGGTCCCTAATGTAATAAGCAATGTTTTTCGACGTGTTGTTATTAAAATTTGTGCAGTGGAATGGAAGCGAACGTTATTAAATGAAGAAACAAAGTGCAGTGTGCATTTACTAAATGACGAATAAGAATATTGACATTTTTATTTATTTTTAATTTAAAAAAAAGACGTCATTATTGAAGCTTCATTTGCAGGAACATATGTTCTACCATTGCATGTCATCATTAAACGAGTAAAAGGGCACTTTGTTTAATGAAGACACAAGTTGAGAATGTATTCAATAAATGACGGGGGAGATCATTTATAGGTACACTTATTTTTAATTTTTGCAAATTGGACCGCATTGCCGTTTGACAACAATTGCCTGCTTAGCAAGGGTCAGATTGACGTTAAAAAGCGCGCCCAACTGGTTTCCTGTTGTTCAGACACCGCAAAGTTGTCGCTGGAACGCGCCTTAATGTTCCGTTGATGTCTCGTTCTAATCAGACGACAACCCAATGTCGTAAATCCCGCAGCGCATTGCCGTAATCCGTGAAATTAAGCCACGTGACGCCGTAAAGCATATTACGATTCTGGAATTTACGCCATTTGTTCCACAAATTGTTTCGATTGTTGGCGTCAATTCGTTAATAAGGTCCAATCGCAGGTCTGCAGAGAAAATCTGTCTTATTCGCCGATTTTCGACAGAAGACATCAAGACTGAAGGAATGCAACATTCTCGGACCGCAACCATTTTTCGTAAATCAAGCATATAATTATTGTTGACAGTCATTTGTGAAGCACTATTGATGAATCTTGAAGAATGTGATTGATGTTCCAATCCAAGTTTGAAAACAAAACGCTCTCGTTATCGTGTTTGTAACGCAATTATATACTATAAGTAAAGTTCAGATCGTATGTGTTTCTAATGCATATCTTGAAGAAGCTTATGGCGTGCCCTCATATAAACGGTTATATTTTCACATTCTAATCTGGGACGACCCTTCACGCACATGCATAAAGTCCAGTTTTCCCAGAGCGCCTCACATATGCTCACACATGTAGCAGGAAGCTCCCGCATGCGGATAAAGCGGGCGATATACTGTAAAATCATTATTATTCGATGTACATTAATTTTCGTTGACTTCTTGCGTTGACCAATCCATGAATTAAACACAAACATATAAGAAAACGACCTTCACAAATTCCTATACAATCCAAAATCAGGCATCCACGAATGAACGTGTCCACGAAAAGTTTTTTTTTTTAATTCATGCCGACAAATATGAATGATTTTACAGTGTTCCTCCTACTACGGCACGCGGAACCCGAGCGGTTCAGTAACCGGAGACGCTGCTGACACTTGGCGCTGTGCGGCGAGGCGGGTGGTATAGGCCGGATTACACTAATCTACTTAACAATTAGACCCATTACCTCAACACTCGCGCTTTTCAGCGTATTAAGCGATCTAGGTAGAGGCGCTAATGGAGTCGATAGAGTTCATAAATCATTCCATAATTTGGGCAATGCAGCGACCGGTGCGGGCGGTGGCGATTGTCATATTACATGTCGAAATGGAACTGTTAGTTCCTGTGATTAAATCATATCTATTACGCAGATTTATTAATTTATTTTGGCGTGGCAGTACATATGGGATTTGAAAGCGAGCTTGTATATGCGTGGTTGTCTTCCATAGTGGATAGACACGTGAGTCATGTACGACTGTCACATGACTATTTATTACATCATACATGAAAATACAATAACACATTTCTATGAATATATTAGAGATTTTAAATGGCCACCATTTTGTGTTTTTTTTTTAAACATGAGGCCATTTCAGCGTTGTAAAAGTTTAGGACCCTTTAAATGAGGCTTGTGTGTAATTTTAAAATCCACATTCCCAATATATCTATATACAGACAACAATAACAACACAAATTTCAGGATTCGCTTTTAATGGAACACAATAAAAAGGAAGTGGAGAAATAATCACGATTGCTTACTTTTTAATCTTATAGTTTCAGCACAACATTAATTTCGGAAGCTTTACAAGCTGCAAAGAAATATTTGCCACTATGTATTCACTTAACCACGATACAACAAGGTGTATGAACACTCAGTTACTCAATGTAGACCGCAAAACAACATTACCGGTATACTAACATAAAAAAAAATCATCTTTATTTGTAAACCTATGCACTGTTTGATTTCTATGTACAATCCGCCATATTGCCCTGTGAAATGTGTACAATGTGAAACGTGCATAACATGCTGATAATAGCGTGATACATAAATATACTATTTTATTCTACACTGTGGATTTATAACTTTATTATATGCATGTGGAAATTCGTTTTTGAAGTAGGACCAAACAATCGTAAATTCATGTGATATTACTTTGCTACAGGAAATCGGCATTAACTGTTTCGACGTAGTGTGAATTATGTCCAATAAAAATATCTAAGAATGCACCAACTACGTCTATTATTTTGATTAAAAGTGTATTTGCTCATATCGGCGTAAAAGTATGTTTATTGAATCCACGAAATTCAATTTTTACTTGTTTAACGGTGCAATTACAATGTTGTACAGTAAGCAAAAATTGTAATTGTTCGTGTTCTGAGAAAACGGGGGTTATTGAGGCTGAATTGCGATTCTATCACAATCTTACAATATTCTCTGGAATGGCTATGAGAAAATTTGAAGAAACAGAACTACTTTTTTAAAGCAGTTTTTGGCTATTTGACAAAGCTTTCTGTTTAGAGAAATGACTTTGCGTGTAATGTTAAAAAAATATAAATAAATTTACCCGAAAATGGTTTGTTTAATTTTTGTATATGTTCCAAGTGTAAATAATAGACCATTGGTAACGTTATATAGGTGTGAGCATTTGTTTTTACTTTGGACTAGGGGAAACAACCGTTTGTCTCATTTGGATCTGGTCTACTTCACAAACTTAAGAATTTCAAAACGGATTTTGAGTCTTTACAAACAAATTTCGGATCCAAAATGGAATAGACATTCTTTTGTGGCATTTTAAAAATGAAAATAAAGTATATACCCCCCTTTTGGGGCGGGGGGGGGATTGAGCGTGGGGTTGCATGCTTAAAAAATCCCTTTAAAGTCTTCACGGAAAACATAGATATTGTAACTTAAAAGCTATTGTAATACTTTTAAAAAATCATGAAATTAATTTGAAAAAATAATTTAAACATATAAACTTGAATACAAAATAAACAACAAATACAAACATGACCAATTAACCCTACATGTATCCGAATCGATCTTTAATCAGATCGAAAAGGCAATTATAAATCAATCTGTTAAACATTTTTATTAACACCATGATTTTTATCCATCCAAAAAAACAACAACCGTCAAAACATCGCTTCGCTCAACGCGGAAGAACTCTTGACTTTAAATCTACTTTAAGCGTTTGAAATGAAGATTGTATCAGGCCCTTTCTGAAGGTCCCTGTCCCCCCAAGGCCCACGTGCTCAATTAGGTTTTGACGCCGGCAACATTAACGTTTTATTAAACTCATATATCGTCCTCGTTTGATGAATATCGATAACTCACTAATTTGCATATGTTATAATCTTTCAATTTTATTAAACGTTAAGGTGTTGATTTTGTTTTGAGTTTTTGGACAGGTTAATTTCCCGTGGGACTTTTTACTTTGCTGTCTCACCTGTGTAATTTTATTTTTATATTTGTTACATTTGACATTTTTTTAAATTATAATCAAAATCTAAGTGAAACGTACTATTTTGATTATATGTGTTTTGAAAAAAAAATGTACTTCCACTTGTGAATATATTGCAAATTTTAACATGAATGATATGCAAAATATAAAGAATGAATACTACGCTATTTATTTATTTTCGTTCATAATTGTGCGTAATATGTACGTTATTAAACCAATGTCTGCAAAGGTTTCTGATACCTTTCTGAACACTGATCTGTTTTTGTAACACAATAAGCAGTTAGTTTTCATATCCGTGTTTATGCTTAAAAAAAATGCATCCTTCGGAAATAGATTATACCAACTGTTTTTTTGTGGCATTTTTTAAAACAAATTCCAGAACCTGAATAAATGAAACGCCTTATTTGATTATTCAACTTCTTAATATATTATTAATTTATTTATAATTAACTAGTCTTAACTTTAATTGCGCAAATTATCTCAATGTGAACCGGACAATATTAACAATGCTTTTATTAATTATGCATGTGTTGCTTTTTCAAATACCAATTAACTGCATTAAAATAAAATAATAGGTAAACACGATCTTTATAGATTTAAAACAAAGTCGCCGTTGAGCAAACTAGAAATATCTACATATTGTGAAAGTAAAACGTAAACTGTTAATTTTATCTCCGTAAAACCAATATTTGAACTAATGTTTCCGATTTGCCCTAAGCGTCTAATTAACAAAACCGATAAAAAGTTAAAATCTTCACAGTGGCTTGATTTGCCGACAGGCGTTTGGGCGGAGAATCGATTAACTGTTCGGGGTTTTCATTGGCTAATCATACACGCCTCCCGCTAAATAGAGCACGCCCAACAGTATTCATCAACACAATAACAAATGCTTGACTTTTCAATTTCAGACTCATTTTTCATCGAAGAAAGTGAGACAGCGAATATATTTGTAATGTTGGAGCTCGAATCTTTGACTAAACGTCTACTAGGAGTAGAGGAGACTGGTGGAATAGGTAATAGAAATAAATCCGTAGAAATGGAACATAGAGACAGTGATCATAATTTAACTAATTTTAGTATAAATGAAATTCTTAAACCAAGCTTCGGCAAGAAATGTGGAACTACAGAAGTTTTGGATCTATCTCGTTATTGTGAAACATTTAATACTAAACACCCGTACACGTGCTATAACTGGAGTTCGCGACTACACGAACAATACGGATTAACCTTCAGTGCTTTTTCAGTGCCTACCCAAAAATGTGCTTCGGGACCTACAATTCAAAACATTCCTTCATCATCGTCGCATAATAATGACGCTAACATAACATGCTTGAACGCGATCAAAAACATTAACCAAAACCTTCCGCTAAATCTGGACGTACGGAATTTCGCGTCGAAACCGAAAGACGTCGTTGAAAAACGCGAACGCGACGGCGATTCGCGATCGGAAACAGAGGAACGCCGACGGGAATCCTGCGGGTCTGACGGAGAAAGCGTTAAAAGTAGCCCGGCGACGAGTCCCACGGGGAGTCCTGGAAGTAGCCCCACCGGCCGTAGTGGCCGGAAGGAAGGCGGCGACGGTGACGGCAATGGGAAGCTGTGGCCGGCGTGGGTCTACTGCACGCGATACTCGGATAGACCGTCGGCAGGTAGGACTAGTAAGAACCGCTTTCTTGAAATTTTAACCTCGCTCTGGGAAAAGCGGTTTTAATGCATTAGCGTGAAGTGTCGTCATAGATTTTATGGTATTTTTTGTTAACATAAAGTCTCTCTATTCTTAGCGAAAAAAACGGTTTGCGAGGAAAGCGTCGTCCCTGATTAGCTTTGCGGACTTGATAGGGTAATATGGGACGACACTTAAGGCACATGCATTAAGGCCAGTTTTTTCCAGAGCAATGCTCATTTTAGTTTGTTAGAAATCAAGAAGACACATTCATACGTTCAGCTTCGTTAAATTTATGCGATTAATTCAGACGTGTGTCGATTTTGGTGCTGCTTGTATAATCATGAGGAAAATTGGTTCTAGATGAAAACCACCTAGATAAGACGTAGCTGTACCAAATAAATAGTTATGCTAATTGTCAAAGTTTTAGCTGTGAAACGAATATTTCACATGTTCCGATATTTCGTTTTTATCAAAGTTAAGAAAGCATATTGTGATGAGAAAACATACACTTTTGAGGCGATTCCGTAATTCTTATTTGTGTCGAAAATAAAAGGGCTAATTGTAGACTTATGCCTAATAATTTGTTTTGTACAAATAACAATTATTTTTTTTGCACAAATAAATGTGAAACTAATTCAGTAGCCAAAGAAAGCATACAAGACAAAACTTTTTAAAAGATTCCACAAAGTCCAGTTTTATAGAAATAATTGTCAATCCCCAAATTGTGCAAATATTAATTCGTGTATTATAAATAATTCATGAAATTATATAAATGTTGTGTTGTGGCTTTTATACGAAATTCAAATACAGATTTCTAGGCATTTATTTTTCTCGAGTTGATAAAATTAAATGTTTTACACGGATTTCAATTGAAGAAGCTGCTTTGTGATGCAAGCATTTTGCAATTTTGTAACTTTTGACTCCGCCAAATGATCAACCATGCATCATTTTGATACAGCTGTTAACAGGAATACCACAGACATGTTGTTATATAACATACATTGTGTTTTTGTTAAGTAATATACTAAAATGTATGCAAAGCAACATTTGTATATCAATACAAAAATAGTCTGAAACAAAATATCTAGACTTCGGAATGTTGACCCCAGAAAATTTGACCCCAGAACATTTCAAGCACAAGGTTATTTGACTCCTTGTTTTCAAAAGCTATTGAAATCCCTGCAGAATACATATTGTACGAGTTAAATACTATTTAAAGGTCTGTTCCAATCAAAAGATTATTCAAACTTAGCAAAAGTTTCAGTTTCGTTATTGTGCGGTCCTTTGTAATGGTTTGAAAATCGATTTAAATTCCTTCCTGTGTGTTTTTCTCAGAAAAATAAGTTATGATATTATTCAGCTACATTATACAAAACATGCACAAATGATTTTGAATTATGTGCTTGTACTCTCATAGCATAATTTATTTGTTATAAACAGGGATATCTATTATACATCCCTGTTATAAATTAAAACGGGAATAATAAATTAAACGTGAATCGATGATTCTGTGACCATTGCTTACAATATTGCTTTTATTGGGAAACGATCTATTAACATTTTAAAACGTTGAATACAAATTACTTCGATAGCAAACCCACGTATATATGCTTGTAATTTCATATTATCATTTATTTATAATAATTTTAAACGTGAATCGATGATTCCGTGATCATTAATTAAATTATTGATTTTATTGGCAAAAGATCTATTAGCCTTTTAAAACGATGAATATAAATTACTTCGATGAGTAACCCAGGGGATTGGACGACACATTTTATTGTAAAACCGATACCACGTGTTAATTTGTTACAGTGGGTTTTAATTAAGATTGAATTAGGCGGAAGTGTAACATTGTATATAATGATATCAACATAATTTGCACTATACTATAACGCGCTAACATTGTCATAGGAATGAACTTTATACTCTATAATACTTGAGACACAAACACGCGTAGCCAATTGTATAAATCTGGATAACTCTTATCCAGAAGATAACTATTGGTTATCTTCAATTTTATGATATCTTTTTTGAAGATAACCAAAAGGTATCTGCTGGATAAGGGTTATCCAGATTTATAAATTTATACTTTATTTGGAAAGCCATTAGGCGCCCTATATACAGTGAAACCAAAAGTTTGAATAATTGTCGAAACGTCATTCACGTGATTAATCATTTACATTATACGCGATTCGTTCTTCTTGTGTTTTAGTGTATAATAATATCGTTGCACGTTATACGACATAATATATGAGTCCCGCTCTGGGAAAACGGGGCTTAACGCATGTGCAGTCCGCAAAGGCTAATCAGGGACGACACTTTCCGCTTGATGGCATTTTAAAGGGAGTCTATTCTTAGCGAAAATCCAGAAAATCAGTAGGTCCGGAAATCAAAGAAATATTACCTATAACAAAGACCATTTAACATCGATTTCTGAAAATAAGTTATCATAGACATTGGTATTGAGAATATATGCTTTTCTTAAGTCCAACGTTATATCGTTATGTACAAAGTGCCTTGCTTTATTGAAAAACGACGATTCGTGGGTCCGCATTTCATTTCCCAATATATTTCTGTAACCTCGTTTTTATTAAACGTGTATCTTAACGCAACCAAAAAAATGCACACCGCATGAAATAAATACATAATACACACTTGAATGTCATCAACTACGCGAGTTTTCGCAGTGTCGGTAAATTGATATAATGAAGTTATTTAACAATTAACCTTTCGTGAAAAGCGATACCGCGCCTTGCTGTGCTCGTGACAGCGACCCTAGCATCAAGTGACACGTGAAAATAAAACGCGGACGTTCCGCGCCGTTACAAGACACAAACAAACGGTTTTATAAACCCAAATATATACCGAACCAATAAAAGCCGCAGTGTTTTTTTTTCTCATTTTGGGAATGGGGCAGGGTCCCTTTTGATTGGCAAAAAATACTAAAATTTGGAAAAAAAATAATTTTGCTAACAGGTACTTAAAAAAATTCAGGATAAAAGGGCTTTCAATTTTTTAAGTTTGGTAGAATCTCGATACCGGTAATCACAAATAGTATTTTGCACACAGTACTTGTATACTGGTAGTCAGGAGAAAGCAATATCTTTGTTGAATTTTGTACATAAAATCGTGTCGTATCGTAACACAATAAAAAGAATAATAAAAAAGAATACATAATAATAATAATAATAAAAATAATAATAATAATAATAATAAAAATAATGATAATAATNAAGAAGAAGAAGAAGAAGAAGAAGAAGAAGAAGAAGAAGAAGAAGAAGAAGAAGAAGAAGAAGAAAAATAATAATAATAATTATTATTATTATTATAATTATAATAATAGTAAAACTTATACAGTGTTATCAAATAGAAATGATAATGATGATAACTACAAGTATTCTGCACCGATTCATTTGATGCCTACAAACAGTTGATTTGGATGTCCGAATTATATTTTTTTTTTATACAGGACAGAAAACATAGAAAAAAAAATGGCATTAAGGATATCGTTTACAAGCACAATGCAGTGACGTTTTCTTAAAAGCTTCCAGTGGAATATAAGCAAGCAAAAAGCTGAAAATGTTTTCTATAATTCTTCGAGTGGCAGACGAGCTAGTTAATCTTGGAAACTCTTCTTTCCGCGTCGAAGTAATAGATTCTGTCAGTTTACGGTGTCTCAAATTAAGACTTTTGTGAAAACCATGCTGCGAACTATTTTGATGGATGTTTCGCTAATTATTTCGCCTGTTAGCCGGTGAAATACAACAAGATTTACACGGTTTTATGGCCAACCACAACAGCCGCGGTTTGCAAATTGCAATGGTACTAATGTTCGCCGAAATCTTTAAAAAAACGCGTACAAAGAGAATCCCTGTAGATTCTCATACATAATGCTTTCGTTTGATGCATCCTTTCCAGAATAACACCATCTTACCGATTATCTTAATAGAATGCGACAGTTATTCCAGTTGTTAAAGAACACCATTACCAATTGAAATACAAATGTACACGTGAAATGTCAAATATACATGAAATGCGCGTACATTTTAGCCGCGTTCTGGGAAAACCAGGCTTAATACATGAGCGTAAAATGTCGCAGCCTGTGCAGTCCCCACTCACTTTTATGGAGTTTTCGTATAAAAGAAGTTTCCTGTTACCTAAACAAAAAGTCAATCTAGGGGGAAAGTTTCGTGCCTTTAAAGCCTATGCGGACTACACAGGCTAATCTGGGACGACACTGTGCGCACATGGATTAAGCCTGTTTTTGTCACAGCTCATTTATATAGAAAAATATAAGCTAACAAAGAAGTCTCAAGACTTATGTTTTCTTCCTTCAGGGCCGCGCTGTCGGAAGCTGAAGCGGAAGGAGAAGACGGTGGACGACAAGCGGCCGCGGACCGCCTTCACAACGGAGCAGCTCCGGAAGCTCAAGGACGAGTTCGACGCCAATAAGTACCTGTCGGAGAGCCGGCGGCAGCAGCTCGCGCGGGAACTTGGTCTTAATGAGTCGCAGATCAAGATCTGGTTCCAGAACAAGCGTGCCAAGATCAAGAAGGGAACCGGCGAGCGTAACGGTCTCGCCATGGAGCTCATCGCACAGGGGCTCTATAATCACAAGGCACTTCCGGTTAAGGCGGAGTCGTAATCGGTGGCGGTTGCGTACCGGAAGTTCCCTGACGGCGTTAAATAACGAGTAAACGATTGCGTCGGATTAACGGTGGAGCTACCGGAATATATCGCAGTCATAACACTATTGCCGGGTATAAGTCGGAAGTACCCGTGAGGACGCGAATTGAAACATTTCATGTGCTTATTTCCAAAGTGGTTTGTTGTTGTTGTTGTTTTTATTATGCAAAAACAGCTAGAAATCCATAAATCGTTATTTTGTGATGAATATATGACACGAGGGACTGGTATTGCCAGGTTCCAAACTTTTGACCACATTTTACTCAACGTAAAAGGATTGCCTGGTGAATTATACAACTGTAGCTGAGTTTCAAAAGGCTTTCATTTCAGCTGTGAAAACTGGGCTTAATGCAATTGCGTAAAGTGTTTCCCAAATTAGTCTGTGCAGTTTTCACAGGGTAATCAGGGACGGCACTTTTCGCATAAATGTGATTTCCGGGCTGCTAATCTGGGCCGACACTACGCTCTTGCATTAAGCCCACTTTTCCCAGAACGAGGCGCAAATTGTTCACAAATTAAAAAAAAAACAACTAAGCGTTTAAAAAGGTCTTCATATAACTCAAACAATCTATACGAATTATCCTTTTGTCAAATTCATGTAACTCGTTTATCCTGTGTTAATTTCCTCCTCAGTTAGAAGAATAAGTTTTTGTTAACGTATATACAATATTAAAGAGATATTTGATGATTTGGTGATACATGTAAATTATAATTTTGGTACTCTTAATTGCATATTAACTTCTTGTAGTTATATCTCCAGATTTTAACACGAAAAAGGAACTGGACATATTTTTAAATTTATTAATCACTGAAAAGTGTTTTTAATTTATTATTTCTGCATAATACTCTGTTCCTATGCCTTAGGCAATTACAATCTATTCCTTGTATAGCGTGTCTACTGTATTATATATATGCAGTATTAATTTGTATTATATTTGATTTGTAAATTATTTTGCAAATAAAGTGCTCTTAACTCTTGCTCTAGCCATATTATTAAANAATATGTCGTCTGCTGAATTTCTAAAATTAGCATTTTTTTCATTGTTTTTTCAAAGAATACTATCAGAATAGCAAACAGTTTGGATCCTGATGAGACGCCACGTTTTGTGGCGTCTCCTCTGGATCCAAACTGTTTGCAAAGGCCTTCAAAATTCGGTTCCAGCACTGAAAGAGTTAACGTATATACAATATTAAAGAGATATTTGATGATTTGGTGATACATGTAAATTATAATTTTGGAACTCTTATTTGCATATTAACTTCTTGTAGTTATATCTCCAGATTTTAACACGAAAAAGGAACTGGACATTTTTTTAAATTTATTTATCACTGAAAAGTGTTATTTATTTATTATTTCTGCATAATACCCTGTTCCTATGCCTTGGGTAATTACAATCTATTCCTTGTATAGCGTGTCTACTGTATTATATATATGCAGTATTGATTTGTATTATATTTGATTTGTAAATTATTTTGCAAATAAAGTGCTCTAAACTCTTGCTCTAGCCATATTATCAAAATGAATGAAACAACTGCAAAGCAATAACATTCGATTCTGGGAAAACTGGGTTTAATACATGTGTGTACAGTGTCATCCCAGATTAGCCTCTGCAGTCCACACAGGCTAATCAGAGACAATCACTTTCCACCTACAGTGGAATTTCGTTAAGAAGAGACCTTAAAACAAAAAGAAATCAACGAAACGAAGTGCACAGGCTAATCTGGGATGGCACTTTACGCACATGCATTAAGCTTTTCCAGAACGATTGAGTATGAATGCTTGAATATCAAACCGACAATCTAGTAATCGTTGCTATGATGTAATTCTAGTAAGTGAATTATATTATAAACATTACAATGAACTTATGGTCATTACGCTATGGTACTTCCACACTATGTAAATCCGTTTGAGCCTCGTTCTTGGAAAACAGGGCTTAATGAGTGAGCGTTATGTCGATCCAGAATAGCCTGTGCAGTCAACACAGAATTATCAGGAACGACACTTTTCGCCTAGACTTGATTTTTGCTTAGAAGAGAAATTCTTTTAATCGAAAAAAACACCATTTAGGCGAAAAGTATCGTACCTGATTAACCACATGCCAATCTGGGACGACACTTTACGCACACGAATTAAGCCCCGTTTTACCAGAGCAAAGCTCATTTACGTTTTACAAACTAAACTTTTCTAAACGTCACACTTTCAGAATATAATAAACTCGATTTCAGATACCCACACGACAATCGCAAAATGTAACAATTAATTACCTCACATAGGGCGATACACATACATTATAAGAAGCAACGTTTTATTTATTACACATTGTAATTCACAGAATGCTCAAAATACACGTTTAACACAAATTTACTCAAGTTTTTCGTAATATTATCTGCTCACACGTAGCTAGAAATTAAATGAATTATCACAAGAAGGTAGCATTCAACGAGGTCTCGAGAATTCCCGAGTCGAGATAAAGACATTTAAACTCATATTCGCAAATTTCGACAACCTTTGTTGTAACGTTAGAAGACTTCGGTAATGGATAGTGGGGGTAAATTAAAATATAATGTCTAGTGATGGATACCCGAAACGCGCAACACTCCAAGGGGGTATAAGGCGGCTAGCTAGAGTTGCATCAATATTACAGTGAAAATCATTGATGTTCGGCGGCATGAAATTTTGTGTTGTTTTGTTTAAAAAAAAACGTTTGTGAACACGTCAATTCAAGGAATCCTTCTATTGGAAAGAGATGTAATTTGCGTCTGTAATTTTCCGATGTGTTGGCGTTAAATTCGTGAATCTAAAAGTCACTTTGGTATGGGTCCGGACAATACGGGGAAGGGGTCAGTTATGGCAAGTGATCTTGACTCTCGCAAAAAGTCCGGCCCGGACCTGGGCGAGTTGTGCGCATGCGCGTGGTTCAATAGTAGCTGGATACCGCGAACTTATTCTTGCACTGTGTAAATGCATCCATTTCCTAATGCTTTAATCACACTTGTCTGTAAAAAGCCGCCATCTCCCGATCTTTGATCACTTCCGGTTGTCTTCTGAATTGTGTGATAACGTCCATTTAAAGACACTCTTGAACTGAAAATATGGCAAAACACTCTACAAACTCACACAGGACAGCAGAGTTGAGAATCTTGCATGAAACATGTTTTGCTCTTACACTGATTTGTTTGCCATTTTAACATGTACATTGGTTAACACGTGGTTCAGAAAGCTGCGAAAGCGAGCACGTGGAAAACGTGCCCAGCAGGAAAGTTCATTGCGCAATCGATCAGCATTATCGATTTTATCATACTGCATATATATGACAGTCTCAAAAACGATAAACAGAATGATGTTAACGATGGTAAAATACAAAATTAACAGGATTTCAATCAAAACAACTCTTTGGAATGTAATTTAACGTTACTTGCATATTTTTAATCGATTGATGTAAGGACACAAACCAATTTTGTTAATAGTCTGAAAATGATTGCCTCCCTCATAAAGATTTCTGTTAAATCAATAGAACATATATTCCTGTTCACACGCAGTTATTAAATAAATCAATCTATCTTGCAGAGGATTCCGGACATAGTAGATTATTCCGGAGATAGTCGATGTATCACGATTTCCTTTTCACAAGCAAATTCCTTCCAGGTCTTCAAGGATTTCCTGTTGGTAATTCAATCAATTTTCTACAAAATATGTTATTTTATACATTAACGGTATTCGGTTTTTATAATCAATATGTACAAGAAAATATATCATAACGATTAAACACATGCATAGTAACACTTATATTTAAATCGGTCATCATCACTTGGTGTGTAGTGGCGGCAGGGAGTTGTCGAGTGTTATGCTAATCTCTGAGCGGAGTTTTCATGCATTGCAATTTTAACATATTGCCAAGAGTAACTTTGCTCGTTCTTTGCTCGTACTTTGCTCCTACTTTGCTCTCGTACTTTGCTCGTACTTCGCTCGCACTGTACTCGTACTTTGCTACTGGTTAACAGTACTTAATACCATATTTTGGATCTTCTTCAATATAATTATTACGTTTTCAAAGGGAATGTAACGTGGATTAAATGCAACAAAAAACCACCCAAAGAGTTGTCTAACTTTAAATTTCGAATACAATTTCAGCAGTTTGTTTACAGGGACTTAATTAGTCCAATGTTAAGTGCGCAGAATGTGACTCAGAAGAAAATGGGTATGCGTTCCTTATGTTGGTATTGCGTAGCAACACAACAACACATGAGATCAAACTCTTAAGCGAAAATGTAAAGGGTTAATATAAAAGATCGTGGTGTTTGCAGGGAGAGATCTTTATTTTCACATATGTGTCGTGGGGCGTGCTCTATTTAGCGGGAGGCGTGTTTCATTTGCCAATGAAAAACGCGAACAGTTAATCGATTCACCGCCCAAACGCCTGCCAGAAAATCAAGCCACTGTGAAGATTTTAACTTCTGATCGGTTTTGTTAATTTGACGCTGTAGGCAAATCCGAAACATGTGTCGCGTTCTGAGAAAACTGGGCAAAATGCTTGTGCGTAAAGTGTCATCCCAGATTAGCCTGTGCAGTCCGCACAGGCTAATCCGGGACGACACTTTCCGCCTAAACTGGATTTTCGCTAAGAAGAGACATCATTTAAATGAAAAATTCCATAAAAACGGAAATTATCGTCCCTGATTAGCCTGTGCGGACTGCACAGGCTAATCTGGGATGACAATTTACGCACAAGCATTTTGTCCAGTTTTCTCGGAACACGACACACATTAGTTCCAATATTGGTTTTACGGAGAATAAATAAAATGTCTTCGTTTTTTGATTTGCATTATAACGAAATTTCAATATTGTCCGAATGACTTTTGTTCTTATATAAATAAATTAACAGATATATAGCAACATATTAATTATCTATGGAATATATTGTTTAATTAAGTGCATTGAATTGTTATTTGAAACATTTATAAACACATACTTTGTAAAGGAATTGAGCTTATTTTTTTAAATAAAGTTAAGACATAATTAAATTCATACATTAAGCAAAAAGATGTGCAAGTGTTGGCGTCTCATGAAGTGGTTTTTAAAAATGTCACAGAACAAACGAGTGAGAATTTTTTTTCCGAATGGATATAATTTTTTACTTAAAGAATACACACGGATATTAATTTTTTAGGTATTTTGCCACTAATACAGATATGTGTTCGGAAAGATTTCAGAAACCTTTGGAGACATTGATTACACGTGCACATAGTACGTCTTATTATGAACAAATATAAATAAGTAACGTAGCATTCCTTTTTTATTTTATGCCTCTCATTTATGTTTAAATTTGATACAAATTTCACAAGTGGAAGTATTTTTTCAAAACACACGTAATAAAAATGGTATGTTTTACTAAGAATTTGTTTATGATTAAAAAATATATATACGGATTTTTTTAACTTGTTTAAGATAAAACAGCAACTGAAACAAGTCCCTCGGGAAATTAACCTGGCAATAACATATGCACATTATTGAGTTGTCGATATTCATGAACTGCGGACAACATGCGAGTTTAATAAAACGTGAATATTGGCGGCGCGTCAAAACCTAATTGACGACGTGGCCCTTAATTGAGCACGTGACCCTTAAGGGGACAGGGACCATCATAGGGTCCGATACAATCTTTATTTCAAAAGCTGTAAGTCGAAATAAACTCAATGGATCTTCCGCGTTGAGAGTAGCGATGTTTTGACGGTTGTTGTTTTTTTGCATGGATAAAAATCATGATGTTAATAAATATGTTTAACAGATTGATTTATAATTGCCCTTTCAATCTGATAAGAAATCGATTCGTATACACGTAGGGTTAATTGGTCATGTTTATCATTGTGTGTTCTGTTGTATACACGTGGAGATGTGCGATTTAGTTTTCAAGTTTATTATATTACGTTTACAATAATAAATAAATAAATAAATAAATAAATAAATAAATAAATAAATAAATAAATGTGTTTTCAAAGACATATAATCCGTTTTGAAATTAACAAATTCTTGAAGAGGCCCAAATCAAAATTAGCCTAAGAAGTTTTCCACAAGAACTAAGTAAAACCAAATGCATACAATTATAACGTACCCAATAGTCCATTTGCTACACTAGTCATATACAAATGAGTTGCACATACCGACTTTCGTAAGTTGATTTACATTTTCAAACAAAACACGCAAGGAGATTTATATAAACAAAAAGCTTCATCACATGGCAAATGACGACTCTAAAAAGTCCTTCCATTTCTGTAAAATTTCGCAGAGTTATTCCAGAAAATGTGAAGATCGTGTTAAAATCGAAATTTTAATTGAGCCTCGCTCTGGGAAAACGGGGTTTAAGCATGTGCGTAAAGTGTCGTCCGCACTCTCCGCCTAGACTGGATTTTCGTGTAGAAAAGACTTACTTTAAACGAAAATATTCTTAAATATCCTAATCTTTCATCATCAAAAATTCACAATTGAAGGCATTTTAAATCTGAATTATATTCATAAAAAATGTGTTGTTTTTCATATAATAAATAATCATGTCACAGTTGGACACAACTCATTAGTCTCTGAACCATGGAAGACTACCCCCTATATACAATCTCGCTTTCCAATCTCATTTAAGCGGCCATGCCAAAATAAATTAATAACTCTGCGTAATGGTTATGATTTAATCACAGGAACTAACAGTTCCATTTCGACATGGAATATGACCGTGTTCCCAGCCCGCACCCGTCGCCGTGTTGTCCAAATTATGGAGTGATTTATTAACTCTATTGACGCCGCTACCTAGATCGCTAAATACACTGAAAAGCGCGGGTGTTAATGTAATGGGTCTAATTGTTAAGTAAAGTACTGTAATCCGGCCTATACCACCCGCCTCGCCGCGCAGCGCCAAGTGTCAGCAGCGTCTCCGGTAACTGGACCGCTCGGGTTCCGCGTGCCGTGGTAGTGTGAATATATCGCCCACTGTAGCCGCTGGTGGCATCTTTCTACTAGATGTTTGAGTATATGAAAGATCTCTCTAAATCCGCTTCCCATTGGGTTCCATCATCTATTTTACTAATCGAACGTTTCCAGCTTTACATAGTACGGTAATTTCTGTAGGGAAGCATGCTTGAAGTGAATGTCCTGTCTATCCGTCTGTCCCTATATATTTCCGTCTGTTCGTCGGAGACAGGTCTAGCCCCAATACTGCTTATTGATACTGGCACAGTTTTGCTTATTAGTTTTCTATATCCGCCCATTTAACCCAACCTTTACCTTAACATTAGAATTGTATTAGATATGGCCTAGCCAGCATCAACCTTGGACATATGTGTTATCAAGAATACTCTAGTATTTGTATTGAAATATTTATTTGAAATACTGTAGCTATTTGAATGATATGTTATGAAATTAAACCTTTGCATGCTGGAAAATTTATCGTCTGCTAAAATGTTGTCTGCTGAATTTCTAAAATAAGCATTTTCTTCGAATTTTTTTTCAAAGAATACTATCAGAATAGCAAACAGTTTGGATCCACATGAGACGCCACGTTCTGTGGCGTCTCATCTCCAAACTGTTTGCAAAGGCCTTACAATTCGGTTCCAGCGCTCAAAGGGTTAAACCGACTCCTTTGAAACCTGCATTGAACTACATTTAATAGGGTCCCATTATAAACCGCCCTCCTTCCAATACATGTTTCTGCCTTTCCTTTATTTCCGATTGTGTTACTTTGGTTTCATTTTACAGAGGAATATGTCCCTTTCATTCATAGCAAATTAAAAATATGTCATTTTACTTCGAAGAAACTTCATCTTACCTGAATGCAGACACCGACAGAGTAAAGGCTTTGGACAGAATTTAAACAAGGCCCAGTACCTCAAAATGTCATGATTTCAAAATGATACAAATTGTTGCAGATACCCATGATAAAGAAATAACTGTAAAGGCGTATATGCGAGTTTTGATTTATTGTATAACCTTAGAGAAAATTAACTCGTTAGAACTATACACTACTTTCCACGTAGGATTACACACTGGTTAAGTGTAATTATTATTATTATTATTATTATATTATAAACCTGATTTATAAAGCGCCCTTTTCATGTAATNATGACATGTAAAGCTGTGAGTCATCAGCATAAAAATGTGCGTTTATCCTGTGTTTGCGACATATAGCACCGACAGGTTTCGTGTACATGACATAGAATGTGGGTCCTAACACCGAGCCTTGGGGCACACTATATGTCATATGCACTGGCTTTGACAATGTAATGAAACCGTTTGATGGACAGGCGCTTTTACACTTACCCGATACATCAGGCATCACCAAAAGAAAAATAATTTCATTAACTCTTATTCAGTCGGGTGTCGGATAAGTTTCTTACTCCATCTCAGAAAGGCTTGATTGGGTCTCGACGCTGACAGAGCGAAGTGAATACACCTACATAATCGTATCGGACACTTCAATCTCGCCGTATCCAGGTGTCGCATTAGCGGTTGACATGCCACCAGATTGGCTCATTAATCTATATTAACCAACTTTATTAACTGTCGGTTAGTCAGTCATCATCTCTAAGGCCAAAGAGTGTGTATTTTTAGTTTATCGGTCGTTTATGCTGCGCGTTGTTGTTATGTTTGTTTTCAAGGCCGAATTGAACATACTATCTAAAACAAAATCAAATCAAATGTTAAATGTTCAACGCGTAAAACTCCCGTGAAATCAAGGCATTAAATGTACCCGACAATATTTGCATGTCCACTCCATGTCGTACAGAAATTATTGATAAGTCTACTCAACGAGAGACATTTAACATTGCTTTTGTCCGTGTCTTTGTTCGTACGTACGTCCCGAAATTTGTGTGAACCCCAATTTAACGGCAGGGTGGATGCCATTCAAACCTTCATCGCTGAATGACCCTTACATGTTTATATTTGTAAATAAGGGCAGTTAAGTTTAGCTGCAACCCATTTCGCCAAATTTATGGCCCTTCCGTCTGTAACTGGGCAGTTGTGTTTGTTTTTAACATCCAAGACACGTAAAATAAAAACATATTAAGCCTCAAGATTGGAACATAATGGTTTGCGGTTTTCAAACGTTTTTAAACACTCTGAAAACTTCGATCTGTTTGTCATTCGTGATCTAAGTCACTTTTAAATTGAATGACACAAGATGTACGAAATACTGATCAATTCGATTTAAATATTCCAAATAATACAATAGTCATTTAATTACATTTATTTAAATTTTGTGATTTATTACTTTACATTGATTTATGTATTCGCATTTCAGAACGGTTTCTTTCAAAAATTCAGATTTTTAACTTTACGCACTTTGTGTCAATGAAAATATTGGACTTTTGGAAATAATATACATTCGACAGTTGTAATTGTCTGTGTCAGTTTTTATAGTTGACTGAAACTTTGAATTCACAGAGTTATATTTTCTCCTTTGCATATGCGAATTAAATGTGTTCACAACGTTTTAAAAACAAATGTGTGTTTACTGAAATATTTTTTGTTTCTATTTATCTCGTGCTTATACGAGTCAATAATAAAAAAGCGTTAAAAAAAAATAATATTTTCCTTCAAATAAGATTTTTAACTTTACTTCCTAAGTGCAAACTCTGATTTTTTTTAGGCGAGCAGATCAAAGATCTATCATTAAACGTTAGAAATCTGCATACTTATAATACATGTTAATGCACGGAAAATAGAACTGTTTTAATGACTGCACGCCATACGCTTCTTGAAGACATGTTATATAAATATTTTTTGCCAAATTTGATTAGTACATCAATAGCATTCTTCAAAATTCATCGTAAGTGTTTTACAAATGCCTGGCAACACTAATTTTATGCTTGATTTACGAAAAACTGTGTCCGTCCGAGAATGTTGCTTTCCACCTTCAGTCTTGATGTTTTCTGTCGAAAATCGACGAATAAAATAAATTGTTCTCTGCAGAACGGAGATTGGACCTTATTTATGAATTTTCGTTAACAATCGAAACACTTTACGGAATACTTGCGACACGTAGCTTAATTTCACGGATTACGGCAATGCGCTGCGGGATTAACGACATTGGGTTGTCGTCTGATTTGAACGAGAGATCAACGGAACATTTAGGCGCGTTCCAAGGACGGCTTCTCAACAACAGGAAACAGCTGGGCGCGCTATTTACGTCAATCTGACCCTTGCGAAGCAGGCAATTGTTGTCAAGCGGCAATGCGGTCCAAGGTGGCATGACATCGTTTGATGATGATTTGCAATGGTGTGACATTCCCCTGAAAATGTAGCTTCAATTATGACTCATCTAATTTGTAAATGTAATTTACCGGTATATAAATTCCCGTCTATTCCAGTGCAGCAAATTTGAATACTAGCAGGTCGATAAATATTGCTTTTTACACCAGGGACCCTTAGGAGAGCTTTTTTAATTGCAATACAAGAAACACTCATGCTTAAACGCCCTTATATTTTAATACTTAATACTCAGTAATTATAGTAATTGCCTTTCCATGTTTCGTTATTCCATCTGTTACGGGAACGAAGTGACCCTATAAGTCAGGCTACTCGTTAAAATAGAACATTTAGTTGCAACCTTAAATAAGCGTACAAACGTACAGGACCCTTAACTTAAGCTTAGTTACCCAAAATTCTTTTCCGAAGGTTAAACGACGCCCCCTCTTCCCAACTTATTTCTCCATCTATTTATTTCATTCCTCCCATCTGTCTACATACTCAACTAATGTAATTAACTCGTTTATACGAGTTTTCAATTTTCATGTCAACTTTCTGACGATCCTGTAATCAGTGTTGACTTCTTTACCAGAATTGTTTACTTTAGATTACATGTTCATTCATTCCTGCGCTCTCCGCCTTTCCGCGCACGATTGTCCAACATGTCGACAAAAGCCCCGTCAGTCTCGCTTTCGAACTTCTTTGCTTACATCGCGCCTCATCGATTTCGGCTCTTGATGCTTTTGTCGCGTTGAGAAAGGACTTCAATTGCAGACGTAATGGCCATGACATCAGATCGTCATTTAGGTCCTTAATTTACTGTTGTTTGTCCAGCATACATTCATTCTGTTGTGCGTTGTTATTTTTTTCGTTTGACTCTTGTCTTGTTTATATAATATAAATACGTGGTCCCGTCCCCTCGAACAAAAATAACCAAATAAACAACAATTCAATTAAATCAGCGTAGTCATTAATCATCTTTGTGTATCGAACTGTATGTAACCTTTTTAAGTAAATGGACCAGGACAATTAACAGGCTAATCAGGAACGATATTTTCCGCCCAAACTGGATGTTCTTAAAGAAGAGACTGCCTTAAAAAGACAAATACCATAACAGTGGACAGCCTAATCTGGGACGATGCTTTACGCACGTGCATTAAACCCCGTTTCCCAAAGCGCGGCTAATTTAAATTGCCTTAAGAAATCTGTGCAATTAACAATCACTAAATTATTTTCCGTCGTTTATGGAAATGTGCAATATTTTATTGACTTCTATTTAAAACACTAAACAATGCACATTTTATAAAGCATTATTCAATTATTGCTGGACGATGTTTTAAATATTAATTAATTGACTCAGCATCCTTCCACAAGCTTTCGCCTATCGACGAGCGATAGACCGCGGGCGATGTACGCATGTCGTTTAGACCTGAAATAAATATGTTAGAATGAGTTTACCCGTCAATAATTTGGGTAAGCAGGTATAAGTGTTTTTTTTTAAATTCACCGTCGTGAAGCGGGAGGGATGGTTATAGGAATAACTTTTGTCCAATCGTCTGTCCGTATGTCTGTAACAGTTTCGAGTCCGCTCCTTTACACTTTTTGTTTTAATTTTAAATCTAAAGGTCAAGTGAATAAAACTGACGGTCACTGAGACAAAGTTGAGAACTCACGAGAAAGTGATTCCGGCCCAAGTTCAAGGTAACTCTTAAAGGTCAAATATTCAAGCCTTTATTTCGTTTCCGCCCATATCTGCTATGCACTTTGAGGGATTTTCAGTATATTTGTAAATCAATTAGACGATGTATTGATGGCGTGCGCATTTCATGCCGACTCAAGGTCAATATCATAATTGAAGGTTAATACAAGTCAATACAACGGAATGTAATCGCCATTGTGATTTAAAAAATGATTTTTAAATTTTCACGAAAGGCACGGGGTTATCACAACTCATGTCAGTCAAGGTCAGACTTGAAGGTAAAAATAATGGCAGCGGGGGGAAATCATTTTTTTGGACTGCCTTTATATAGATTCATGTGTTTATATTAGATAAAGTGTCGTCCGCACAGGCTTATAGGGGACTAAATTTTCCGACTGCAAAGTGAAAAGGCTAATCTGGGGCGGCACTTCAAGCACGTGCATAATGCCCCGTTTCCCAGATGACGACTCTGGGGGCACGTTTAAAGTAGGTCTGGTAACATGAAACAAACATATTGTCAGGCCTATAATAATAATAATTTTATTTGTGCACATAACAAAATACTACAATCCATATAAACAATTATTAACAATTCAGAAATATCACAGATAGTCACCATCATAGATAATAATACATATATATATATATATGTGGTTTATACTCTATTACATTTTATCACACTTATTGGTCCAAATTAAATTATATTGAAATATAGATATAAAAGTGCACTGGATAACCCGTACAGTTTTGACGAAAGATCGTACAAAACTTATTTCCAACGGGGTCCAAAGCCGTCACATGTAGATCTGAGTGACGTAATATTATATCATAAATTCGTAATATATGATGGAAAAAAGTGACAACGGTCTCACAATGTCATATTATGGTATTAATAAAATAATTCTTGTTTTTAAATACGAAAACACATCGTATGATGATGAACTTGACAGGATTGCATAAACACAGTTTAAAAATGTATTACAAAATGGTTTACAGTTTAAAAATGTAAAGCAATATGGTTTACATTTTAAAAATGTATTACAATATGGTTTACAGATCTAAAACAAAATGATAAAAAGTTAATAATACAGATACTCTTGTTTCTCAACTTTTTCCATTTCTTCTAATAAATGTTTCTTAACAAGTTTTTTGAACGTATTGTTAGACTTTGTGCACCGTATATTTTTTGGCATGTTATTCCAGTCTTTTATTGCATGATAGTAAAAAGATTTGGAAGTAAAAGTATCAACTGGATGTACGTGATAATCACCCTTATCATTAGATCTAGTCCCGTAAGAATGGATATTACTACATTTAGTGAAATTGTTGTGCATATAACTGGGAGCTATATTGTGAAAAATCTTATATACATGATTAAGTCGCAATTGTTTACATCTATATTCAATATTCAAAAATGTAAGATCCTTAAAATCTGCAACACGAAGTGATGTTCTACAATGGTAGTTATGAATAAAACGTACAATTTTGTTTTGAGCTACCTGCAGTTTCTTTTTTAAAGTTTGTGTAAGACAACAGAACCAGGAAGATGATGCGTAGTCTAGATGGCATTGTATTAAGGAATTACAAAGAGTCTTTCTAAGGGACTTATTTAAAAAACTTTGTTGACGATATAAAAATTTAATTCTTGAATTAACTTTACTTAAAATACTATCTACAATAGATGTACCTGACAAATCTGAATCTAAAAATGAACCGAGATATTTTTAAACTGTAATTGCAGATTTTATTTCCTGGC